>JAMKCH010031428.1:0-21606 GCA_023653785.1 Ophioderma brevispina | reverse complement strand
CAATTTTTGATAAACACGTTTTTTTGCAATAGAAATCCCGAGTTTATCTATAAAACTAAGTTTATTTTGAAAAAATAAGTTATAGAAACACTAAGTTTACGGCTAGATAAACTAAAATTTATCAAGGGAAATACGTAGTTTTTTTTTTCAAACAAGACTGCTTATTAATGAGTCATTAGGGGAAAAACGAAATTTATCTAGAAAAACTAAGTTTATCTATAGATAAAATAATTTTTTTGAAACTATGCTTATCAATTTGATAACCGTGTTTTTCAAAATGAAAAAAAAAATAATGTTTTTCTCTTGATAAACTATGTTTTTTCGAGAAAAAAACAATGTTTATCAAGAGAAAAACTGTTTATCAAGAAAAAAATGTTTATCAAGAAAAAAACTATGTGTATCCAAAGAAAAAAAACCTGTTACACATAGTTTATCGGGGTTGTGGTTCAATCGGTTTCACAATAAACGGACAAAATTGCGTTTCCGATTCCGCCGTTAAATTACAATCAGGTATTCCGATTCTAATTACAAAATCCCTTTTATGACAAATACGCATTTTCGAGCATTACCATTCGCAGGTATAGTTTACTAGACAATCATCAACACAACTGTGTAAAAATCTAAAAATTATGGTATGAAATAGATTTCTGAGACCATTTTCATTTACGGTTTTGCATGGCCGCCGGCCTAAGGCCCTGGAGTGGGTGGGTGGTTGGTGGATGGTGGTGGTGGTGGTGGGGGGGAGGTTGCATGGGCGCCGTGCTAAGGCCCAGGGGGAATCAATTTTTTTATATCGCATATGAAAATAAAGAGAAACATTGTAAAGAGAAAGGTGGAAAGAGGAGGGAGGAAGAGACGAAAATAACTCGCAAAATAAAATTATTGGATCTTTTTAAAATCGCAATAACGATCCAAAACAAAAGGAAAACTAAAACAAAGAAAAGAAAACTAAGAAAGCTGGTGTTATTATAAAGCAAGGCTGCTTTTTTAAGTCTGTTACCCAGAAAATTCTGACTATGGACTTTTAAATAAAATGGCAAAAATGAATTCTGATATTTGGCCCTTTTAATAAAAAATAACCTCCGAAGGCCCGCTATTCAGAAAATTTCTGATAACGGGCCTTCTGATTAACGGGCTTTCTGATTAATGGGTCTTCTGAGTAACGGGTTTTCTGAGCAGAGGGTGTCCTTCGCAAAAAGGGTTCGTTAATCAGAAGGTCCGCTAGTCAGAAAAATATTCTGAATAACGGGCCTTCTGAGTAACGGGTTTTCTGAGTAGCGGGTCTTCTGAATAATGGGTCATTTTATATGAAATCCATCCCACTATTCAGAATTCTGAATAGCGGACCTTCTGAGTAACGGGTTTTCTGAATAGTGGGTCTTCTGAGTAGTGGGTGTTCTGAATAAAGGGTACGGTACCCCCGCTTTGGTATCAACTATCGCTGAAATGTGAGATTGCTGATAGCTGAAGTGAATTGGTAATAAAAAATACATCGGTCGTTGGGCCGCATGCGTCGCCTGCCGTCGCGGTTTGCACCTATGACTCAAGTTTGGTTCCAATTGAACTTCAACTTTTGAATTGAGGTCAATTTTTTAGCCTATCTTACAACTTGACCTTACATGACCTTTGACCTTGGCATGTGACCTTTGACATCATCACCAAATGAGGGATCCAATGTTGCACATAGGCCCCTTGGTTCCAATTGAACTTCAACTTTTCAATTGAGGTCAATTTTACATTTTTAGCCTACGGCGGTCCGGTATTTCCCACGGTATAGTCTGTGTTACAGACTGCGAAAGGTATTTATCTAAATTGGTACTACGCGAGAGATGTTATCAGTCCGTCATAGCGAATGTGTGTAAATGAAACTAAATCTCAAATATCTCCGGAAAACGAAGGGGTTCTATGGAGGTTTTTGCATCAGAGGGTCCGTTACTATGTTTTGTTTTAAATATGTATCGTAATTGGGTCTGAATCTATAGAACCTACACTGTTAAAAAAATTTCCGGAAATTTACGGAAATTTCTGGCAGCAGTATTTCCAGACATTTTTAGGGTAAATTTACAGAAATGTCTGTCAATTAACGGAACTTTGACAGTAATTTTACAGAAATTTGTCTCATATTACGGAAAAAAATGTTTATTTTAACAGAATTTTTCCGTAATTTAAAATTACGGATCCAAAAAAAAAGTCCGGAAATATTGCTGCCAGAAATTTTTGAAATATTTCCGTAAATTAACATTTTTCATGTTTTTTGTTTTTTATTGTTATTGTTTTCTCAAACAGATTTTCCGTAAATTTACGGAAAATCTGTTTTCTTAATTTACGGAAATTTTTAACAGTGTAGCGAGAAAATTGAACATTTTTGTCGGGTACTTCGGTGCTCGCAGACACAGAAAAGTTAACACGCAATCTCTACGGGCGCATTCATTTTTCTCATAATGCCTTTCGGTATTTTTCCAGTCTTGCGAATTTTCAAACACTGATTTCAATTTACGGCAACTGTTATTTTTTTCAATTTTAGAAACAGGATTTACGTAATTACCGAACCGCCGTATTTTCAGCCTTACAACTTGACCTCACATGACCTTTGACCTTGTATGTGACCTTTGACCTCATCAGCAAATGAGGGATTCCATGTTGCATCTATGATTGAAGTTTGGTGTAAATCCATCGAAGTATGGGATATTACAGGCAAATGTTAACCCTTTTTCACGACAATAGACATCAACAACAGACAGCAACAGTCATCAACAGACATCAACAGACAACAATGGACAAAGTGATCCCTATGCGTCTTCCTGCCTTAAAGCGCCACTGGCATATTTTCACAAAATCTGAAATTTCTTCAATTTGCTCTCAAATGATATTCTAGGCCATTGGAAGAATAGCGATATATTTTACACATAAAAATAACATACCCCAAAACAGATAGGGACATTGATATGAGGATAAAGACATCCAGGTAATTTGTAGGCCAACTTTTAAGTTTTCCATAACTTTAATCAACAAATGTGTATATTACATGAATATTTTTGACTCATACTAACTGATATTTAAACCACAAAGGTTATAGACCGATCAAACAGTGTGTATAGCGTGGGAAACATGCATACGGCGTGCGTGTTCTTGTGATAAACGGCATTTTCGTCGTCTGCTGAATTTAACGTCGCCGGCGACGTTAAATTATAAAATCGTTCTGTTTACCCATAAGGAAGCTGATTTGGTCTTAATCATTTCGGGTGAGGGCTTTTGTATATAAAAGCCTTACAACCATGCAAAAATATCGATTTTGAAAAATCTTGAGGGCGCACTATTTTTCAAATGTGCCAGTGTCTCTTTAACGCAGGCGACACAAAAATCGGTAAAATATTTGAGACACTAGTAAAGCATACAAGTAATCACACGGGATATTATACTAAGATTGCTGTTCTTATTTTACATTTTGTAACTATGTTTCTTTTGTTTGGCTACGTTTTAAGCTCCTTTGTCTATAAGATGTGTGGATAGTTGCAACATACCTGAATCCGGTGGAGTGATTTACATCGACATTACAGTGGGTGTAGGCTTCTTGAATGATAGACGTCGCCGAAAGAGACATGCTGCCATGAGCTACTCTGAGATTCATGCAGGTACAATGACAGATATCACATAAATGGCAGGGCGTTTTTGTACTGGCCAATATATAATATTCGACGTTTTGAATTTGATAACAGAATTAATTACACCTCATGAATATTCATGAACAAAATGATGCTATTTCATTGGCTGATTCCTATTACGCGTGCTATTTCCCTAAGGAAATAGATTGGATTATTACACCTCATGAATATTCATGAACATAATCATGCTATTTCATTGGCTGATTCCTATTACGCGAGCTATTTCCCTGGGGAAATAGATTGAACTGTTTCCCTACAACCTCGTCCCCAGAGTCACAGTGAGGTGTAATAAAACAAATACTACATGGTTTATATCGGGAAATAGGGCTGGCTACGGGCCTATCACCCCTCACCCTTCGGGTTCGGGGTGATAGGCCCGTAGCCAATACCTCGGGAAAATAGTGTGCCCTATTTCCCTCTAACCACGTAATATTTGTATACTATTCCCCTGCAACCTTGTCCTCAGAGTCACAGTGAGGTGTAATAAAACAAATACTACATGGTTTATTTCGGGAAATAGGGCACACTATTTTCCCTTGGTACTGACCACGGCCGGCCCGTATAGCTAGTACCTCGGGAAAAGTGTGCCCTATTTCCCTCTATGTAATATTTGTATACTATCAACCGAATTAAGGGCCATCCAATAGTATTATTATTATTTCATCAATCTTTATTATTATCACTTAAGTGGAAAAGGGAGGGGGTTCAGAGGGACCCGCAAAATAGATTTTTCCAGTTTTACGACAGACGATATTTTTTCCGACTGTATGCTTTATATTTGATAAATTTTTGGATACGCGTACGTGTCTTTTCATGAAAAACAATAATGATATCCATTACCCTGTTAATAAGATATTTAGTGCGGTTCCACCAACGGGAGTGTTGGTAAAAAAAATAAATTGTTAAAGCCAGCAAACATGATGAATATTTTTCCTGTTTAAGTATTTACATATTAATATAATTAAACAAATAATAATATTCAGTTAACACTTTATATAGATATAGTGATAAGGTTGCTTCCGCCATGTTGCCATTCCGCCACTTCACCCCACTTCACAAACCTATGGGGAAGTTAGACAGAAGAAAGTACCACCAAATATAGTACAAATATTTGGGTTCAATATAGGTAGATCGGACCTTCAACTTTTTCATTCCATATGTTTATTTTGTGGAAATGGGGCCGTGCCGATTTGAGTTCCCTTTTTTCCAAATTCGATGTTTTGCCCCTAATTTCTAGGTTGCTTTGTAGAATTCTAATTTTATTGCTTAATTATTATTGTTTTGTGAAATTGTGACCCTTTATGTGAAGTATCAAATTCCCATGGGAACATGGTTAACGGAGTGCGGATCCCACGGCCCCCTACCAGTGGCGTAGCCAGGTGGGGGCAAAGGGGGGCAGAGTGCCCCCTCTGAAAACTATTTTGAGGCGAAATCGGGAAATGAAACACTGATATTTATGTTAAATCAGCCCTTTTTCGGATTCTTTTGCCCTGCGACCGGGAAATTTTTGCTTGTGATCGGGACATTTGTTGCACCTACCGGGAAATTGCCCCCTCAGAACAACCGGGCTGGCTACGCGCCTGCCCCCTACCCCACAAACGGGAGTAGTAAGAACTTGTTCACTTATTAAAAACACATCAAAATACAACAAAATAGATCTTCCAAATGCGACACGTTAAAAAGGTTATGGCGGTATCGGGAGAAGTGGAGAAGCCTGAAGGAGTCAATAAAATGACAATTTTGCGTTATGCCGCGCATTGCAGATGGTAAAGCTGACGACTAATTAGAGAATAAAAGATGGGATTTTTTGTTTGGCCATCTTAGATGGTGTCATAATGGATGGGCATCCAATATTTTGAGTGGTGGATGCCTTCCGACTTGCCAGGATGACCGTATTTCAGGAATAACTCTATTCCACCATTCCTGTAGAAGAAATAACGTATTTGTCAGTAATGACATGAAATGACTTTTAAATGACCTTTGATCCTGCCTCAATCAGATAATATTTCCACCTTAGTATGCTTATCCTGACGAATCACTTGCTCTGTTGATGACACACTCTATGGTATCGGAAGCTCTGAAGCTCATAATTACCTTGTAAGATTTCTTTTCTCTGAACACCCCACGTATTCCTTACTAAATGATGATCCACAAAGTTTGATAGAATCCATGAGGTAGATTTTTAAAGACAATAAAAGTCATTCAAACGAGGTGCATCTTTGCTACCCCGTTGACATACACAATGCAATATCTATTACCCACCAGAATGAAACGAACAGATCTCCAACTTACCCCCCAGAGACTCCCTACATAATTTATAATCACCTATTGTCCTCTACCAATCCGGTAGTAGTTTTGGTGACAACCCACCATCAAACAAAACAGAAAAAATCCATACGTGTGGACCCCGCAGACTCTCTGTAACCATTACAAAATGGATCCAAATCGCGTGACAAATATCAAAATGAAAAACCCTTTGTTACAAGTACATAGTTCCTTTATCATTTTATTTTCTCTTTTAATTTCAAAAGGGGATCAATACACTACATGCAGCCAGGCAAAGCGGTCAAGCTTTTACAGCAATGTAGGTGAGTTATGCTAACAAAGCCTAATCATAAAGTTTGACTAAGATGAAGATGGATTGTCAACACAACCATGGCAACCACATTCAGTTCACAACACACAGATTGTTTTCTCGCTTTAGCACATGTATCCCGATATAGTAAAGTTTATAACAGTTTTATTTATTTGTTAATATAGCTTCTAAAATATATCTTCTATTTATAGTCGAAATATAATTGTAACCCACTGGAATAACTCCCCAAATAATGGTATCTGGATGAGGCGAACCCACATGCACCAAGGTTCTGTCACTACAAATACCCTTTCTCTCCGCTTTATTCTGCAGTGGTAAAGACCATTAAAGGTGCGTCAGATACTGCAGACCCCATCAATGACTATGGGCCATTATTCGTCGAAACTGAGGAATCTCTTATCATCCCAATTGAAATTGTCGACGATCACTTGGTGGAAGGCGACGAAACATTGAGCGTACAGTTAGTGCCTTTAACTCCTGGTGCCAGTTCTGATACATATTCGGTTACGGTTACGATTGAAGATGATGATAGTAAGAAAAAAAACGAAACAATAGTTGTAGTAAAACACATGAGCATCGCTCCGCATCCATCATAATCCACTCACCAATATCCAACCAACCAAACACGCATCCTGTGGCACACGCACGCACAAGGACATACGCACACACACACACACACACGCGCGCGGCGCGCGCTGCACACACGAAAACACACTCACGAACACACACATGCACATGCATTACTCTCGAACACATTAGGTAGCTAATAGATGCCACGTGCTATGCGTGATCGCGAAACGCGGAATCCTTTAATGATCGATCGGTCGATGAACAAAATAATTCCACATTCCATGAACAAGTACCCGTCTCGCGCATGGCATCTATTACTTCCTAAGTAGGAACCCGTAGTGACGTTAAATTTCCTTACGCGTTGCGTGTACTTGTGTTAAGGGGTTTGACGTGTGATTTGTTTACGCGCAAGCTGCTTTACACCTTCCGAATTCTGTTTAGAGCCCAGTCATGGACAAATGGAAGAATTTTAATTTTGAGCTGCGATGGTATTATGCGCAGATACCGCGAATAACTGTGCGTTTGTTGCGTTTATTAAAATCTCGCATTTCTACGCCTGCGTTCCTGCTTTGCTGCATGCCGAATGTGGAGCGGATTGTTCTTGCCGCCCAACAAGACGCCCAATTTGAAAAAAGTGTCCAATTTCAGTTGTTTTCGGCGGGTAATGGAAAAAGTAAGTCGGTGACCCTATTTTTTTATTTCAAAATTTTGAAGAACGACATCGGGACCTCAACGTATTTAGAAATTACAAAATTTTAGCGAGAAGTTTTTATTTTGTAGGCGATCCAAACGTCAAATTTTGACTTTTCTCATAGATTTGTGTGCTTTAAAAAGTGACAACATACCTTTTTTGTTTTGGCTATAGCTCAAAAACAAAGTCGGTGACCCCCATTTTTTATTTCACATTTTTAATCAGCACCGTTGTAAATACCATATGTGAATTCTAGAAAATGTTATCGAGTAGATCACTAACACGTCAACCCCTTTTAAACGTTGAAATCTGTTGTCCGGTGGATCGATGAAAACATATTCCACGTACGCTTACGTATGCCAACTAAACATTCCTACGTGTTTCCGTGTCTTGATGATTTGAGTAGGTTATTCCAAGCCCAACTATACCTCTATAGAATTTGCAATGTCTAATGCTTCAAACCGATTTCTATGCGAATTCCATTTGCAGTTGCTCCACCGCCAGAAGTTCTCATACCTGTGTTTACTTTAGACAAGTATATGTACTTTGTCAAAGAATCAGCAGGGATCATTTCGGTGACCATCATGAGACACGTAGATACCAGTAAACAACAGAGCATAGGTAGGTTTACATGATTCAGCTAGACTTAATTGTACATTCACGTATAGTATTAAAGGTGCAACGAGAAATTTCAAATTTTCTGTGATATGTAGTGATTTCAATTAGATAGGCACTCACTATATACTCCATGGGATCACATACAAAGGACATTGATTATCACTGTAAAAAAAATCCTGTAAATTTTACAGTAAAATCCTGGCAGCAATTCTGCCAACAAATAACCGTAAAATTTACAGTATACTGTAAAAATTAATTTAATCAAATGCTTAAAAACATATATATTTGGTGAGTTATTACAGAGATTGTGAATGTGTGGAGAATAAAAAAGCACTGACGAACACCCTAACTTAGTAGGCCTATCCACAATTTTTTACAGTGCATATACTGTAAAATTTACAGTTTGTTGTAAAATGTATTACATCAAACTGTAAAATATACAGTAAATTGAATGAAAACATGTAAAAGCTATATTTTTACGGGGTTTTGTTGGCAGCGTTGCTGCCAGTATTTTCCTGTAAAATTTACAGTATTTTCCCTGTATATTTTAGTATACTTAATGGTATAATTGAAAAAATCATAGTAGTGTATAATGATGCTGTTACTCATTAAATTTCGAATAAAATCTTCACTTTCAGATTTTGTCATTATAGGCCTGGAAAATTGGACATACAATTTACAGTATTTTCCTGTACTTCCAAATTACAGCCAAATACTGTAAGTTTTTACAGTATTTTCCAGCTTTTTCCTGTAAATTGCACTGTATTTTTTTACAGTGTACGCATATCGGCGAAGTAACTGATTTGTCCACAGGTTGTTATTATACAAATATTGACTGCTATGAGGGGCATGGTTGAAACTATAGGCCCAAGGTGATCTCGAAACGATACTATGCCCCGAGGCGTAAGCCGAGGGGCATAGTATGGTTTCGAGATCACCGAGGGCCTATAGTTTCAACCATGCTCCGAATAAAAAGCAGTCAATATTTGTTTTATATACCGAATATATAGATTTTTGTCATAACACAGGCCTATATCATGTGTAGCTCATCATGAGCTGTAGGCCATGTTGTCATGGCGTGCATGCATGGTTTAACAATTTTGTGTAACTTAGGGTCCAAAACTTGTCAAGAATTAGCAATCAACCTTTCTTGTGTTGAGGAAGTGATGTTGGAGTCCAAAACGGATCGCCGTAATCGACTTCTTGCCATTTTTTGTCGGCAAGATGTGTACAATTTTCCTTGCAGCTCCGAATTCAGCAACTTTTAAATCAACAATCCGCTTCAACATTTCCCTAACAACGAATGAAAAGACACACACATCACGACTAAATGTGCAATTCACACTTTATTTTCTCTTAAATCATCTATAACACAATGTTGTCTCTTGATTTATGCAGAAATCTTGGATCTAGGTGCTTATCACGGTAGAAAAATCGTTTGCCAGCGACCCGCAAACCTGAGTCCCGATGCCATGGGCGCAGCCTTTTAGATTTTTTTCCAAAGAGCACAGCGCGACGACCGATGGCGCTATGACATGTCGCTGTCAAACAATATCAGAGGGGATAGGTTTCAAACGGGTACGAGCAGTAACAACAACCTCAAAGCATGAATAGGCCTACTGATGCTGCGATTTCCACATTCCCTTGCTCTGGTTTGTATCCCCGGTTTGTATCAGACTTACAACTACAGCACAGACTCCACACATACGAGTAAACAAATACGGTCTGCTTATATTCATCTCTAGACTCTTACACCAGCTTCAATATGTACACTCATAATACGGATGGATAGTCCGTAACGGCCAGTCTCTATGCTGGGAAGAGGTGTCCCGGCCATAGTTCATGAATGAGATGCCCGCTCTCCCAGGGCATAGTTCATTTTTGGTTCAATTCTTGAAGCTAGTTGAATTCATGCCTCCACTTTTAACCAATCAGATGACAGGAATCTAGATCTGAGGTATATAAAATATTATACCTATCAATACTTTGGTGTATGTCAGTCCCAAAAGTTTGCACCTTTGTTTGAAAATGAATAACTGTATCACAATTTTCTTTCCTAATGTCAGTCACCAGTAGATGTACACCATGCTGCATTGACTGGAGCAACTACCTGTCCTCGTTTACGAACAAACATTTACCCCATTTAACCTTTAAAAAAAAGGGGGATTAAAAAAGCCTTTCAAATTACTTTTTATCTGGAAGTACGGCCATCGTTATTACCCCTCAGATGAAAATGTTTCAGGTGTTATCACCAACCTGATTTAGATGGAGCTATTTTTTTCATGACGCAAAGCACAAGATACTTGTCCTTTTTTCATCATTTTTCCGAAAAGGAAACAAAGATAGTTGAAAGAAAGTTGTTTGGCAGACTGTGACCTAACATCTTTGTGCAGAAACAAAACTTAATTACAGTAACTTGCCGCGTAACCCCATGTATATGCAATTTCCCGCGTTGTTAGCATAGGTCGCTAGACCCCTTCTTTTATATTCTAAAATATGATGGTAAATTGAATAGAAATGAGGTCCAGCAATAAGTTATGGATCTTTGTTCTGCACAAAGATGTTAGGTCACAGCTTACCACGCAACATATCTACCATGAGTTTATTCTCATTCGTTTCTTTTTTCAATAAAATGATGAAATATTCAGTCAAATTATTGAATTCACAGTAGAACCTCAAAGTTTATTTTAATCGCAAACGAGGCCAGCTCAATCTAAACTGGACGGTGATAACACCTGAATGCATGGACAATACAATGGCCTGCAGTTCCAAATAAAAAACGGGGAATCTGAAGTGCTTTGTCCGCTACATACGGGTGGATTTACTTATCACTAACGCCATTATTTGCTTGAGTCATGTACATAGTGTATGTCCTTGTGACTGATATTCAGAAAAGAAATTGAGATGGCATTTTATTCATTTTCATGAAAATGTGCAACCTTTACAATTGACAGACCCAATAAATGGTAATTATAATATTTTTTTATTAGTATTCTATAAGTGTAAAAATGGTAACTTCGGCGAAGTTAGTAATCAAAATTAACAATTTCCTTTGATCACATGGCCAAATAGATTCCCCACCTTTTATTTAGTTACAAAATACCTTCAAATGAAAACAAAAGGTGATTTGTATATGCTTACATTTATTGTCAAAACATATGGCGGAATTTCCTATTTTGCTCCTATAGGAAATTAGAAATGTCACACTATTTTTTTACCAAAAAAGTCTCAGCTTAATCCTTTCAGATGGTGATATTTGATAGAAGCTCTACACCATTGTCAAAGCCAGAATTTTCACATTTTATTTGAAATCTCTCGTTGCACCTTTAAATACAGGAGACATAACGATGTGACGATTTTTGTTGTTATGTCAATGAAATCGAAACATACACTTGAAATGAATGCGTCTTGCAAGACATCTAAATAAATCCAGTAAATTCTATAGTGAAGCTCACTCTGCTTGATTGCCTTCACCTCAGGGGGGGGTTGAGAGGGAGAGATAAAGAAAGTGAAGGGAGAGATTTAAAAAACTAGTTATAAAATTAAACCAAATTGTTCGAATATTCTTTTAAGTACCTATATTCGGCAACATTAAACAACTCCACAGGTGCAATATATTAATATTCTAATGTAACACACAGTTATATTTTATCATAAAAATGCAACAAGGAATAAGCTGAAATCATCATGTCCTTTCTTCAAATGATATTAGTGACTCTATTCATAACTATTGTTCCTTATTAGACTTCACTCAAATATTTTAAATTGGTCTTTTCCCTTTTGCAGATAATTGATATTGATGCTCTATCTCAGAAGGATTTCGAGGGATCCCCAATAACAATAATGTTCCAACCAGGAGACGAGGAACACACGCGCAATATTTCCATCGTGAATGATGACATTTTGGAAGATATGGAATGTTTTGAGATAACAATTCAGAGCCCCGATGATGGAGACGTTGGAACACCGAGTACCGAATATGTTATGCATTAAAGACGACGATGGTATTGAAATCAATAAACGTATCTCATATATATTGTATACAACATTTATTAATATCAAAAGTTGGATCGTTATTGTTTTTGGATTATTTTTGTTATTATCACTGCATGACCAAGCTATGCCAACATCCAAGGTTTCGGAAACAAAACTTATCTAAATATCCTGTCGATATTGCAAATACTAATACATAGATTTGGCTGGTATTCTGAAAGGGGGTCTAACTTTAGACCTGGGTTTAAATCAGGGTTAGTCCTCCAGAGGGACCTATTTCCTTTCAAAATACTGCAAAAGTTAATGTAACGGGTGAGAAAATTTCTCATGGATGGACCGGAATGGCCCATTCATGAAGAATTGTCTCACCTGTTACAGCAACTTTTAGAGTATGTTGGCAGGAAAAAAAGTCCACTCTTGTAGGACTAACCCTGGTTTAAACCCGGGTCTAAAGTGAGTCTCCTTTTCAAATAGCAGCCTACAAAAAACCTTCTTTGTATGAAAGGGGATCAATTTATCACCAAAATGCTTTAGATATAAAAGCGTACAAGTGGTTAGAAGTCGTAAAATCCGGGTTCATCCTCATGAAATTAGCTTAGCATGAAATCTTCTATTGGAGGATCAAAGGATTACAAGGATTGTACAGCTTTATTCCGTAAAAGAGTCTTGGCACCCTTGGGCATTTGAGTATTGAGGTCACAGTCACATAAGGGGATTATAACTTCTGAAATGCATGTGAAAATATCACACAAATTCTTCCGTCCAAGGAGTAAAAAGGAGTTAGTAAAAAAGTCTATGGTGACGTGGGGGTAGGAGGGCAGGTCCAAATAGGTCAGAGGATAAACCAACTTTTCTACAGTGGTCATATTTTCAAACTGCTCTATGTAACTGAAAGTAGTCGCATACTATCGGTCTAGACGCAAAGTTCTGTAAAGGTATTTTGCTTTCTAAGATATCATCCTTGAGGTATTATGTGGCTATAACTCAAAGGTACAACGAGAGATTTCGCATAACAGGTTTCGCTACAAAATTTGAAAGCATCCTGTCAAAAATATCTCCATCTGAAAGATTAAGCTAAGAATGATTTCTTTGGTATACAAAAATTTGTGAAATTTCTAATTTCCTATTGGAGAATAGGAATCGTGTGTTGGCACGCACTTCATAACAAAAACGCACTTCGTAACAAAAATTGTATGAACTGGGTTAAGCTATCTTGTGACAGAACAAAAAAGGGACAACTCGACGCACTTTGTAACAAAATTAAAAGTGATGACATTTTCAAGGATCTTCCATTTAAGAACATACTCCCCACGTAAAAAATGTTACGAACTGTGTTAAGCTCTCTTGTGACAGAACAAAAAGGGACAGCTTCGACGCACTTTGTAACAAAATCAAATTTGATGAAATCTTCAAGGATCTTCATTGAAGAACACTAACTCGACCCATATCAACTCGCCCAATATCAACTCGTTCATAGCAAATCGCCCACACTAATTCGTCCCAGTAGTATGAAATCGTCCCGTTATTAATTTGCCCATATCAACTCTTCCAATATAATCTAGCCCACTACATCGCCCATTACCAAATCGCCTCGTATCAAATCGTCCCATGCTCACTTCAGTCGCTCTATTATTAACTCACCCCATTTGATATGGGCAAGTTATTAAACTCCCAGCAGAAGTTTGAGTTTTATTTTCTCGTGAATTGAGGGGCTGTAGCTCAATCTAAATCGGCGGTGAAAACAATTCAAAAGCTTTTAACGTCATGGGCAATAACAATGGGTTTGCAGTCCCAGAGAATTTTGAAGTCCGTTGTCCTATTCATCCTATTCATAACGGGCGGATTCACTTATCAATAGCACCATTATTTGCCGGAGTCAATGGAACGTGGTGTACATCCTTGGTCACTGATATTTAGGGAAAAAAAGGAAATGACATTTAATTCATTTTCAAGAAAATGTGCACATACTAGAAGTGAGAACACGCGTAGAACTAATTTTGATAATTTTAGACAATTTATTTTAGCAAAATTATATACTTGTTAGGGGTGCGTCACCTCTGTAAACGCTATGAGATCTTGCCCGCTAGCCTAACAATCATGTTCTTGATATCTTGCCGATACCAGGAATAAATACTAAAATTATTTCAATATACTGTGGGTGGAAATCTTGCACTCTGTGCAATAACGCGGGTTTTCGATTTCTGCTATTATAAGCTTTCGCATAGGAGGCATGATGGTATGTTCTTTGTTTCTATACAACATAGAACATTGTCATTTATTATTACGGCATATTGCATGAAAGGTCCACTCATATTCTGTTGAACTCTTATATATTTCAATGGATGTTGCACTGCTTTAGTGTGTTAATTTATCATTATTATTTTAGCCCGATAGGTCCTCCATGATGCATTTTGTCTGATTTTATATGCGTGGAAAAAAAGTTTTGCCACGTTAAACGGTAACATCGATAAAATCGATAACATTCAAAGTGGCAAACTAAGCATATATTGAACTCATACGTTATGATCAACACATATTTATTATCCATAATTTTGTTTGCTGGTTATTTTAGTTTCGTAATTATTTTCAAGTAAACATCCTACGCCACAAGTTAGGTTGAGCGAAACAGTTGAAATCTTAATTAATCAGGAAGGATACCTAGAAGAGGCTTCCAGTGTAGGTGAGATTTGAAGAGATGCGATTTGGCGCCCATGAAAGCCTCGTACCTCCAGTTGTAGAAAATATTAAACAGCTGTGTGAAATATGAAATCAAAATTCTTTGGGACGAGCCAGGGTTCAATTCGACAATTGAAACAGGTACTAGCGCCTGCGTATTTAACGTTTTTGGAGTTGAGCGACTGCGTCATACCGCGTTTGCTACGTTTCGCGTGGCCTGCCCACGTTGCGTCTCGCTGCGGTATGTTCGTTGCGTACAACGGGTTGTTCGATTTTTGACACTAGGTCGGTGGTGGCAAGTCCTTTTCATGTTGTATTTAAGCCCATAATAAAGAATCGCCGAAATTGGGTTACAAGATGATCATAAAGTACCAAAGCGGTTTTTAAGAATTGAGGAATAAAGGTATAGTGGGAAACGGTACTCTCTTACGACGAATAAACCGGCGGCACCATTATTTTTGCGCATGGAAGAAATCGGCCTCCGGCCTCGTTCTTCCACCGGTAAAATAATGGTATCGTCTTAGGTGTTTCTAGAATTCCCTTGTTTCCCAAAATCATACCTCTATTCCCTAAGTTGAAAAGGAGGCAATTTCTATTTTTAAACGAGAGGAGCAGGAGAGAGTAAAATGATAGAAAGTATTACAATATTGACGGCTTAAGAGTGTTTGTGATAGTAAAAAGAATTATCATTCGGTCAAATTGAGTTTCGACTTAACGAGGCGAATATATTCCAGTTGTGAGCAAAAATCTTGCCCTGTTGTACCAAATTTAAAATAATTGTATGACATTTTGTAGAAATACAAAGTATCGATGGCCCACTGCTACCAGTACACGACTGGAAGATTTCAATGTTGTGCTACACCTGGTCCATTTCGCTCCTAATGAATTTGTTGAATATGTCAGTATAAATATCATGAATACATGGAGTAATTTGAAAAAGATGAACATTTACTGTGAAATTGGAGACTAACAGAAGCATGAAGTATCAGTGCGCCTGCTGCAGCATTGTAGAAATCAGGAATGATGACGGTAAGTGGTGAGACATAACGATAGGAATAGTGTTCTTCCCGAGTGCTTTCTTCCAATACAATTTTGCACTGGTGTGCAAATGGGGTTTATATGACAAAAAGTGATTAAAGGTCCCAGGAAATGAATGATAAACCTATGTCTATTCAAAATCTTTACGGGGCATTCCATTCCAAAAACAGGGCCCCACAACTCCAGTGACAGGTCATTAGTGAAACTATTGATTTCAGTCAGTGGCATGAATTTAGATTCACACCAGTCATCTAGAATTTTCTATTACTCTCTGTGAAAAATCAAAAGTCACGAATGAGTAATCACCCAACCCAAATATTGAATGCTTTATCGCCCTTCACTGTAGACTTGACACAAAAACCACGTCAATCTATTTGCATTTCCTGGGACTGTAAATTGCAAGATTGGGATTAGTTCTATTCATTTAGGTTCTTTTTTCACTATAAATTCTCGTGTGACAACCAGTGGCAAAAATGCGATTCTAAGAGTTGCATTGTGGGAAGAACACTATACCGCTTCTTGTGGGAAATCATCAGTGTTAAAATTCCGCCTTTACGATTCCCACAAGCATTGTGAGAAAAAAGAATCCACACCAACGCGAGATTAACGAGAGTTTATGTCCCCCGGTACATTTGTCGGGGCTAAAAATAAAATGCATTGTGGAAATGGGAAATGTTTCTATTAAAGGCGATACACCGATTTTACTCATCAAATTGTTTATCTTGATAGAATGGCCTTAACCCTAAACCCCACCTATAAACCGTTTCGCGCTGATATTTCCAACCCGTTTTGATATTGGTGAGAGCTAAAAAATTTATTTTGTAATCCCCATAGAGTGACTGTGTAAAATTAAGATGTCGACCAATTGGGTAACATTGTAATTATCATAGGATTGACTTACGGACAAACTGTGTAAAGCTTGGGGTGGGTTTCGGGCACGTGGTGGTATAACTTAAAAATAAGTCGATCGCACAAACGAGGTGTCAAAATGCGGCGTACTTGTAATTAAACATAGTTTCTTTGTCAAAGACTCGTTTTAAAGAATTCGTGGGAAGGGGGGGGGGGCGGGTGAAACTGGAGGTGGAGGGTAATACAGTACAGTTACTTCCATGATATCCCATAATATATCATACAAGTAATCGTCTTGCACTTGACAATTTTCCGGATAAAGAGTTACTTTCTTTTATGTTTCTATTTTGCGAGTACACCATTGTCAGAGCAACATAGTGACGACATTTTATTATTTGCGCAAAACCAACCCATATGAAAAGATGCATTTTGATATGTGGAAGGGGAGTAAATTAAGAGCGGGAACATTTTGCATAGTTTCATTAATGACAGCATTCAAGCTTTGACTTACTTTAGAAGGACACGGGCAAGTGAAAAAAAATATCAGGGGTGAAATTAAAACAGTCAAAATTCTTGATACTTAAATGTGTCTAAGGTTAATCTAACATGTTCATATATTTTCAGATTGTGGCACTTATAAAACCCCATATTTTTCACTTGATGTTGAAGAAAAATTAAGTTTTTTTTGGCCAATTTTAGCCAAAAATGGCCGTTTGGGGACAAAAATTTTGAATTGCTAATTTCTGTGAGTGTAGACATGAATGAAAAACACCTAGTAGTGAATACTCTTTATTGCTAATCATGTGTTGGACAGGGGTAATTTGTAATATTCCAAATCATTAATTGGGATCAATCTATTTCTTTTTTTTTGTAACAGGGTTAGAAGTCGGCGCGCGGTCAGCCTGGTGACAAGTGATTTGGGAAAAAATGCAAATTTTTGCCCAATTTTGTGATAAAAAGCCATAACTCCTCAATGGTATGAGCTATGGGATGCTTTCTTGTGTCCTTTTGTTCACGTTATTTCAATAGCTAAAAGTGATATACAACTGACTAAGTGAATGTGCTGAAAAAAAATAAAATAGAATATGGTTCCCCCTACCTCTAACATTTAGGAGGGTGTTGAAAAAAAAATAAAGGCCTTCGCAAAAAAAAAAAGTCCTCAATAACTGGGACTCTCAGGGCTAAACAAATACAAACTTGTATAGCAAAGACCTCCCTTCTAGAGCAAAGGTTTATATTTGTTTAGCCTAGAGTCACGGTTTTGAGGACTTACTTTTTATTTGTTTTTGCGGCCGACATTTTGTCAAATTAGAGGCTCGGGCAGAAATAGGCCTGTGTACCGGGCTATGGGGAAAAACTGTTCAAAGTTAATCATATGCCATTTCGTTTTATTTCATTTCAGTTTCTACACAAAAATTTTTTTCCCAATCCTAGAAAACGGTATTTTAATAGGATATCTTCCCTTTAAGTTTGAACCATTTTTATCCAAATTGGAAGCAACTCTTAAAAATTTGAACCCCTGTACAACTTGAAAAATTCCCCTTTTTATTGATTTTTGTTGTTTTAGGCCTATAACTCTTAAAAAATTTACATCTGTAGATAGTAAAAACTATACCTTTCCTGAACCCTTGTGGTTAGACAAATAACATGGTATACTTTTCAACATGATTGGGTCAATTTCAAATATGTGACCCCTGTACAAACTTTGTTTTGGTCCCCTCTCCTTAAGGCACCATTTTGCCTGCACTTGAATAATCACGTTTCAGGGGATCCTGTCAGTCTGTCACCATCTTTATCACTCAAACCTTTTGTACTCGAGATGTGTTACAAATGTCTGCTAGCTCCTGGTTACAGGATTCCGTGTCAGTAACGCAAATCACGAGAAGTTTTGTAAGCCCCATCATGCCCATTGTCACTTTGAATCTAATCTTTTCATCAGCATTATGTGACTCCACCGTGCGTAAACCGAGGGGATTTTTTGTTTTTACCGTTAACAACCCTGCTCGTGCCCTAGTGGTTTCACCGGGACTGTGTGAAACAATGTAGTAGTGCTTTACTGTTATTTTACGAAACATAGATCAGTGTCCTCGCTCGACATTAAAGGGATAAGCACCGATAACGCAAGAGAATAAAAATATATGGAAATGCTTGTTTTAGCTTATAATGCACAATTCCAAAAATACTTTTCATCATCATTAGCCTATGTCTGTCCACTGTGGACGAAAGCCTCAACATGTTTCCATGCATTTCGGCCTACCCTTCCCCGCTGGCCAGTGCGGTTGGAAAGTGTACCCTGTACCCTAGAGTAATGTGTGCAGGTAACAACACGAACCCGGGATGGTCCCTACCTTATCGATAAGGTCTGCACCTCTATTACGTGTTCAGGAATGACCTCCCCTAATACAACGACGGACCGAGCAGCTTTACATGTCCCTCTCCGACCCATGAGCGCCGACACCCACTGCAATACACCTGGCCAAACATTTTACGCAATGGCGGGGAGCGAGAGAAATTCCATAATCAACTGCTGTGCAACTAATGCAATTTCCGACCTTAGAGGAACTATTTGAGTATGACCAAGCAACCCGAGTCTTGTGGGGCTCGAACCAAGGCTCTCGAATCGATCTTTCTCTGCCGACGGTTCAGCTCCTCACCAAATATAAAACTTAAGCATTTCAGGAATTTGTCAAACTAACCCTCTCCCGCAAATAAGCATACAGCGATGACGTCTAAAATCTACACTCATAGCTATTGTGGTTACACCAGTACAGAATAAATAAAGACAATAAATTTTGTGTTTAGGTAACTGAAAAGGTTTGTAGTGCACAATATTACACTATAAATCTGGATATTCACAGGGAAACCCTTTTTTGATCTCAAGTCGGAATTTTGATAAGCAAGTATGTGGAAATTTACAGATCAGATCAAATGTTGAACTGCCCTGTCTTTTAATACACAATCTTCAAGCCAACCACTTGCAGGTGATGTTATCACAGACATTCCAGTACCAAAATTACCAAAATAACGAATTTTGGATGATTTTTTTTCGATGTTTCGTCAGCAATCGCTGCTGGTCCCTTTAAAAAGGTATTTTAACAGTATATTCTGTACCCAAGAACGGATTGCTCGTCCCTCTTATCGAAGCGACGGTCCAGCTCCACTCCACCATATAAATGTTGCTGTAAGAAGATCGCTAACCCTCTACAGCAATTAACGTTCTTACCAACATTTATAATGCCGGTGTCTAAATACAGTGTCCCAGTGACTGAGTGTCCTACCGACCACATCCTCTATTGCTATTCTCCATTGAGTGCTGTATGAATAATTTGTTTTCAGCACTGTACCCAAAATGGCCACTCGTATACAAGGTCATGGTTTAATTCCGTACATGTTGCTATGGTAGCTAGGACACTCTTTAATGGAGGACACTCAGTTTCTTTACACCGGTGTCATGAAATCGGTGTCCGTGTGATTTGAGTGTCCTAACGGCCATCTATCTATTGTGTTCTCCATTGAGTGTTCTAATGACGTCTCGTGTACGCCTACGGTCAGAAATACCTTTCAAACACAAATAAATGAGCCTTGTGCACAAGTGATCTGAATTATATATAATAAACAGTTTTAATGATCTTTACTTGATTTGGTTCAAGAATTTGGTATGTCCAAAACATTACATAAATCAAAATTACACAATTACACACAATTTATAACTGATACTTAATGTTCAAAAGAGGCGTTGCAGTTCAACGATGCTATGTCCTCTCAGCGAGTCCTTCCAGTGATAGTATTTAACTACTCACAGACAGATTCCCCTTTCTAACAATAATCATTACATCATTCTCATACATAAACATAACCTTACACTAGCTGACCAATCGGAATTCATCACCCGAATTACATCACTTCATATATATAACTCTGTGGGGGAATTCCTAGGTTTTGCAATGTTTTGATCTCAAAACATAAACAAGTTTCTAAGTTTAGCATCCTTGGGGAATTCCCCACTTCCCCTATTGTGCAATCTAAACAGGTGCAGCTTGCAAAACAAACTCTAGGGGTATTCCCCTTTTCTCTCTTTTATAGTAAACAAAGTATTTTTCCCGTGAGAAATCTTTTCTCAAATAAAATTGAGAAAATAATATTTTTAAAAGTTTAATCAGAAAAATGGAGGCCATATAACAGTGTTAAACGCATCATTTATTTCAGCACTGTACCCAAATGGCCTCGTCTACAAGGTCGCGGTTTATTCCGTACATGTTAACATGGTAGCTAAGACACTCAGTTTCTTTACACCGGTACCCATTTATACACCTGGGTAGAGAGGAGCGCAACACATTGCCACAGCGGGCCTCGAATTCACAACCTTTGGCCACTGGATCACATGTGCCCTCATTATACGATTAAGCACTAACATTTACAGGAAAAATACATATAGGCCTATGTATACAAATATACAAAAAGTAAAGATACATTTAGCAGCGCGCATCACTTTTCGACCATTGTTAAAACCTATAAAAATACTTTGAGCTAGGCCGCTAATAATCATGTCACAAGAGAAATTGCTTAAGAAGCTATTTGAAAGTTAATTCCTTTAGGTGTTAGAGTCGCATGTCGATGGACCACACGTCGTTCATATAGACAGTATTCAATATGACGTCAGCCACCAGACATGTTGGTGGACAAGATGCATACATTCCAGGACAACAATACATTCACCTGTCAATCGATCCATGTTTCGCGATTGCACAGGATCATTGACAGGTGAATGTATTGTAGTAGTGGAATGCGTCTATCTTGTCCACCAACATGGCTGGCTATTGAATACGGTCTATTGGTGGCGCTGGAAATGACTGCATCTACTGATATGACTGAGATGTCATCCAGCGTGTGACGTGCTGGTCTGGGAGATGAAT
>JAMKCH010031427.1:0-42229 GCA_023653785.1 Ophioderma brevispina | reverse complement strand
CCCAGAAAAAAATCATTTTTTTTTTTCAAAAAAATATTACTTCCCACAAATAACTCTAAAAAACAACGCATTGATGAACTTCCTCCATATTGTTCACCCAACATAACAAAAAACTCTAAAAACATAACTCATCGAACTCCATTTTTAATTATTTAACTGCATAATGCCCCTTAAATTTGTAAAAATTAAACCCTTGAGGGCGCTCTTCCTCAAATGATGGGAAAATCCATTCCCATTAAAAAATCTTTTTTTCAGAAATATTTGGCACTCACAAGCTTTGACATAATGGGGATGGAGTATTTGGAATGAAGTTCTGGGAATTACCTTTAATTGCCCTTTTAATTCAATTTCTAAACTTCTTAACCCTTGAGGGTTTTGCCCTTCTCAAATGATGGGGAAAAAAATACATTACAGACTACACCGTGGTAAATACTTTCCGCACCGCTTCACACACACAACATGTACACGTATGTAATACAAAATTGGTGTCTTGGTCTTGCTTTGAGGCAATTGTAATTGTTAATACATTGTTCAATAATGTTAATTACTTATTTTTTACATTTGTTTACAAAAACACACATACATGTAGACACACACCTACCAAAACATGACAGCCAGAGAGACGAGCACAGAACAGACAGGCATCAGACATAGAACACACAATCACAACACACCCAACGCATTGCATGCAGCGGCACGCACGCACGAACACACACCACAACACGCAAGCACACACACAACCACCACAAACACACAGAGGAAAGGTTAGTGGATCAGGAAAATTCCAGGCAGTTATTTTAAATTGAGCAAGAACTGAGTTTACTGGGGTGGAGAATATTATACTATCTGATGACCATTGTTAATACATGTTAAAATAATGTTAATTACCCGGTACGTATTTTTGGCATTGTTTACAACACACATACATATAGACACACACTACAAACATGGCCAGCCAGAGAGACGGGCACAAACAGGCATACAGACATAGACACACATACCACCCACACACCACACAGGACACACACACATGCTGCACGCACGCACGCACACACACCGCACAATCCACAACACACACCACCACAACACAGGAAGGGTAGTGGATCAGGGAAATTCCAGACAGTTATTTTAAATTGAGAAAGAACATGTTTTTCTGGGGTAGAGGAATTATACTATTCTAGGACTGACCGAATAATTAATTGAGACAGTCACTAAGTGTCAATTCGATTGGGTGCATGCACTTGGGCTTATCATGGGAAAAAACACAAATTACATTCGGAGGGGAAATATATAAACCATTTTTCAAAAATTACTCAGTGCAGAATGTTATTATAGTCCATTGTTAAAACTATGTACTAGCATATTGCAAAATTGCTAACTGACCAGAAAGGTGTGGAGACTGGATGGAAAATACCAACCAGGAAATGGAATGTGGCCTGCAAGGTCGTTGACACTAATCAGTAAACACAACCACAATTGCAAGCACACGATGGAAAAACTAAGGTTAACATTAAGCTGCAAAATGAATCAAGGTTCATAGTAGCTACATGGAGGACATTTGATAAGGGGAAGGCTTGCTAGAGGCTTACTGTGATTGACTTTTGCTATTCCCAACAGCTTTCATAGCCATTTACAATACACAAATCCAAAGGAGCGGTATGCCACGTCACAAACCATTTAGATCAATTTGTTTGGTTAGACCCGAAACTTGGCTTTCACCACCTGACTTGTCACCAAACGAAAAAAAAACACTGCATTATTTTCCAACGTCATCCAAACACACATGAGAAATTTCAAGGGGACAATCGATATGTAAGATAAAGATGCAGTTAACAAACCATTGGCTTCAAAACCCAGTCAGATAGGACCCACGAACGAAGTATTCGTGGGTCTAAAAATTGGTTTTGATGTACCATTTTTTTTAGAACAGGGCTGATAAAGGTTCAGCACATATTATACTATAATGGCCATGGTCTGAACTGGTTATGGTCATTTAGGGTGGTGATGTTTCATCTGTTGGTAAAAATCTGTCTTGTTTCCAATAAGAAGATACCATTTTCTTTTCCCTGAAAGCAGGGGCCATTATTTTTTAGTGTTTTTGTTTTTTTTTTTTTGGAAAATACTATATAACCCCACAATATTTACAAACGCATCCATCTTGACACTCTACAATATTCACAAATTTACCACATTTAAATGTGGGTTCTGTAACTTTTTGGCAACACCACAGGTTATAACAGAATTACAGTGTGGCATTTTGTGATATTTAAAGCCTTGTTATGAATACAGCCCTGTCGCGCAAGCTCTTAAGCAAATTAGCCACATTTTTTTGAAGGGCGCCCCCAATTTTTCAAAAAATTTTGAGATTTTACAGGTGCAGTGGTACACTGGGCTCGTGTTGTAAAACAACTATACATGTGAATGGTTAAGCTCGAAAATGTCTATGTGTCACAAACGAAGGAAATTTTGTGTACTAGAATAAATTATTATCGGGGATCCCCGATAATAATTCAACGGCTGCTGGAAAACGTCCTTCCAATGTGAAATAGCAGGGATAGGGAAATAGCGCCATGTACGTGTCTACGCTCATCCATTAGTTGTTTGAATAGTTCGGGGAGCAAGTCAAGTTAGAGGATATTTTCTCGAGTTGGTGGAACTATTCATCCTGGACGACATTAAACATAGCTTTCCAGGCTCTGCCGTTAAGTCAATCTGGATCCCAATTCTAAATTACAAAATCGGTTATTTTGTGAAAATACGCATTTTTTAGCATTCTCGTTCGCAGGTATAGTTGCCTAGACAATTACCAACGTAAACTGTGCAAAAAAAAAACTATCAAATTTTGAAAATTGGGGGGCGCTCTTCAAAAAATTTGTGCCCAATATGCTTTAAAAGTCAAGAGGGCAAGAGTGTCTACACAGGTTGCCTTTAATGAGATTCATTGCTAGAATCAAAACGTCAGGCCCACACTCTAGTATACAATTCTAATTTAATTGGCACAAAAAACTTATGAATTGACCATCTGACATCAATCAATTACAACACTTAACACCTTTTTGCCTGGAACTTTGGGTCACTTGTGACCCAGGATTCCCTTCAGCGGTTCCATTGTTTTAGCGCAGGGAGGTTGAACCATTACTCACAGCTAGCGAGACATAGCAGTTCTGACTGGAGCCTGCCCTAGATTTTCTAGCCAGAGTGTCATACAGATACTCAAATGGAACCAAAGCTTTTCATAAACTGCAACCCGATTATCAGCTCGTCTCCGCCACATGTTGGCCGACGGGAGGTCAGTAATTGACAATCTTTTATCCCCTAAAGTCCCCTGGTGTGTGAGGCCCATGAATTTGGGTCCTATCACGGGTCCAGGTAAAGAGTGGAAAGTTAACAAGGTGCAAGAGGTGGTACAAACTTACAACAACACAGCCGGTGTTGTTTATGACCTACATTGCTGACTGTTGAGAATTTGTGGCTTCGTGTTTCAGGCGGTTCACCTGGTCTCTCCCTGAAAGCGGGGTTCCTGGTGGACCTTTGGCACCAGTCCCTGGAGGCATGCCTGGGAAACTCGGGGCAAGATGACTTACATTACGGTGGCCCTGCAAGATAAATTCAATATGCCATCAGCAACAAACCTTGAGTTACAGCCTACTATCGGCCTTGTTGTGGGTTCAGACAAAGTATAAGATAATAAAGTTTTAAAAATCCAAGCAAATTAGATCCATTCCAAATCAATCAGAGGGACGAGAATGTTTTTATTTCGTAAAGAGAGACTACTCCTGCATATATTTTGGTTGAGACCATGGAATTTTTAAACTCTTTTCCAAATTTTAATATCTCAAATTCACACTCTTTTATTTCAAAAATACCTCGGTCCTCGGACCGCTTGTGTCGCCAGCCATCGCGGTCTGAAATGATAGGCCTAACATGACCTTTGACCTTGAAGATGTGACCTTTGACCTCATACCAAGTATGAGGGAATCCCATGTTTTGCACCTATGAATTCAATTTTGGTTTTTCCAATTGAACTTAAATGATGTCAATTTTACATTTTCATCCCATTTTACAACTTGACGCTCACATGCCTTTGACCTTGGTATGTGACCTTTGACCTCATCAACAAATGAGGGTCCCCATGTTGCACATATGATCAAGTTTTGGTTTCCAATTGAACTTCAACTTTTCTAAATGTCAATTTTCATTTTTCAGCCTATTTTACAACTTGACTCACATGACCTTTGACCTTGGTATGTGACCGTTTTGACCTCATCACAAATGTAGGATCACCATGTTGCCACATATGATTCCCAAGTGTTTGGTTCCAATTGAATCTTCAACTTTTCAATATGAGGTCATTTTACATTTTCAGCCTATTTTACAACTTGACCTCACCATGACCTTTGACCTTGGTATGTGACCTTTTGGACCACAATAAAACAGTGGGGGATGCCATTTGCACCTGTGACCCAAGTTTAGTTTTAAATCCTCAAAGTATGTGGATATTACATGCCAATGTTAACCCTTTTTCACAACAGACACAACAACATAATCATCAACAACAGACAACAACACAAACAGTGGCAACGGGATCCCCTATTGTGTCTTCCCTGCCTAGGCATGCGACACAAAATGAAATTGTTTGAGTAAAGTACTGTGGATATTACATGCAAATGTTTCCCTTTTTTCACAACAGACATCCAACAACAACATCATCAACACAGCCAACAACAACAACAGTGGACAAAGTGATCCCTATTTGTCCTTCCTGCCTTAGGGAAGGCGACACAAAATGAAAGTGTTTGAGTACAAGCTGGTGGAGACATCAAAACCATTATCCATAAAAGTGACAACAACATATACCAAGAAAATTTTTGATCCTTACATGAAGTCAAAACACTTGATGGTGCCACTTGTCTCGCAGCTCACACCATCTTCCAAAAGAACTCAACAAGAAAGACCTACAAAACAAGTATTTACCTTTGGTGTTATAATATGCTATTGCAGTACTGTTGGACGTAGTCGGAATCCAGCCGGCAAGTTCTGATGCCTGGGAACTCAACACCTTCTCCTTAGCCTCCTCACCATCCCATCTGATGGCTTTCTCCCTGGACAATGGGACACCATATTCAAAACGTCTGGTGTTGCTTCAGGACTTGTGTAGGCAGAGAACCCCAATGGGTTAAACGTCCTCTTGGACTTCGGTCGGAGAGGCTTCTCGTTTTGACAGGGGAGATTTCATTTTCTTTATTTTCTGTTAAAAATTGCAAGATTTTTTAAAAAATGAAAAACTCTATGTTTTCATTAATTTTTTTTGCAGAGTATGCTAAAATTTCTAATGAACCATTGTGCAAGGGTACATTCCTGAATGTAGGCACAGAAGTATAGAAATGATCATATAGGATTCTAAAATAGTGGTTACAAGTATTCTGCCTAAGTGTCTATTTTCTGACTTAATGGGCATGTGGAAATAGCTTCAAAGCAAAATGTTATGCAGTGGGGGGGGGGTCGTGTACCAGTAGAAGATTGAGCGTTAACAAAAAATTAGGATAATTACAAGCATTTATAATGTCAGAGAATGGAATTTATAATTCTGTGAATCACTAGGTACATGCATTTTCAAATAAGATGATAAAAATCGAGCCCACTACAAAACAATGGCACGATTTAATTGTAACAATTTTTTGATTGCATGTACGGCCTACCATATACTATGACACAGATCATATACTTGACGATAGGGTCACCAGCAGTACGTTTGTAATTCGGGGTTTATACCTAGCTTCATAAAGCTGTGGTAGTATGTGCCTGAAACATAGGAGCCATGGCTGCCTGGAGCCTGAAGCAATAACTTTATGCCCAAAAGAAAAAACTTACATTCCAAGGGTCAAACTCCTATCATTTTTTTTCTTATCTAGAAGAAAACACTAATTCACTGCGCTAAATAACTTTTTAGTTGAAGCCATAGTCAAGCATTCCCCACTTTATGGAACATCCAGCATTCTAACAGTACTTGGGCAGGTCGTATCGCCACTCAGCAATGTTGGGTTTGGCGCATTGTTTTTATCTGAATCAGAGATCTTTTGTTCTCGTTCTGGTTACATAGGTGCAGCATAAGAAGCTGACATAAAACAGATATGTTATTGTTGAAACAAAACAATAAACATATCCTCACAAGAATATGCTTCTATTAAAAGTAATAGTGCCCTAACAAATATGGACTAAAGTCTTTTGTGTGTTTTCAAATGTTAAAGTTGACCCATAAATATGAAAAACCAATTGGGTATTCCGTATTTTAAAGTTTTGGGGAAGAATAAGGAAAGGAGGAAAATTAAATAACCAGAACTCAGAATACATGATGCAGTAACACTAAACTCCCTACCTCCCCTTGCTTGAATAAATGCCCAACCGGCAATAATCGGCATTGGGGGGCGGGGCTTTTTCACTAAATGCCCAGTTGGCACTAATTGGCATTTGTGCCTGTTATGCCGGCTGACCATGTTAAAGGTCCAACGAGAGCTTTCAAGCTCCCTATTTTTTGTGGTATGTGTTATTTATAGAGATTAGGACACATCAATACATTCCTACCTTTTATTTACAAAGGGTGATGTGTATGGTGCTTATAATTCAATAGAAAACATAGGCTGAAATTTCCTATTTGACTTCATATAGGAAATTAGAAATTCACAATTTTTGTACCAAAGAAACCAGGTCTCAGCTTACTCCTTGCAGATGGGGAGATTTTAATGAAAAACTTTACACAGTGCCAAAATCAGAATTTTCACATGTTAGGGACACCTTTATTATTTGAACTCGCTTGTTGCACCTTGAACCTCTAGTGCCAACATTTTCAGAAAAGATTGTTTAAGTTCCTACCAGCAGGGCCATTAACAGTGGGGGTAAATGGCCCAGCTGGAACTTAATGGAAATCCGTTTTCAGTTATCTCTGAGGTTACGATAATGCCCCCAGTACGCACCTATCGGCAATGGGGGGGCCTCGTTCTTCCACTTAAAAATAATGGTCACAACCGGGTTCAATTCGACATGAGAATAAGTACCGATTCAAAAAATCTTATCTTATTTTTCCAGTTCAAACTAATCACAGTCTGCGCCACAATGACTGACAAACCTTTGACATAGCGCAATTGGTCGCTAATTCGTCCCGACTATAGCTATTTCTCTCACTTGAGAGGGTTTGAGTTATCCAAAATAATTAGCTTCTTTTTTTAGGAAAGGTTTGTATGTTATGCATATTGTAAAATTCAAACTTAGAATTTCGCGGGTTCTCGGCTTTCGAGGCCGATATATCAAGAATTAAGTTGGGGGCCGCCAATTGACTTTGACCCTGGCACGTGGACCTTTGATCTCATCAACATATGAGGGATCGCAATGTGCACCTATGACAAAGTTTGGTTTCCAATTGAACTTCCAAGTTTCAATTTAGATCAATTTTACATTTTAAGCCATTTTTAACTTGACTCACATGACTTTGACCTTCAACATGACCTTTCACCTCATCAACCTATGAGGGATTCCATTGTGCACCTATGACAAGAGTTTGGTTCCAATGAGTAACTTTTCATTGAGGTAAATTTAAAAAAAAAAAAACTTAACATGGTGACACACACATACACACACAAAGCCACACACACATCCACACATTACACACGCACAAGGAGTGCAAAGTGTCCTGCCAGCTATAGCATGGAGGCCCACAAAAAGTATCTGTCTTGGAATACCTAACTCTATCAGGCATGACAGTCTTCAGGAGCGGTGTAGGTGACCATGGTATATGCCAGCCATCAAATCTTCCTTGTTGGACCTCGTGGCTGCTCACCGTCATCGAGCACCCGATATCATCCAGCTTCTTCTTCCGCTTCTTCTGGCCCCGCGCCACAGATTGTAGGCAGGTTTTGCTCAGATGGCCCCAAAAGCCTGTAGACCTTAGCACCTGAGGAAGCCAATTTGGGCTTACAAATATGTTATTAAGTTCATCAGGGATGGTTACTTTTCCATATGTAGTTAGTTAGTTAGTTAAACCAAAGTTTTAAAGCAGGTTTTGGCCACGATAAACGAGGGTGGCCGGATAACACCTCACACTCAGCAATACTGCTGTGTGAATTTATTGGAGCAAAAGTTAATTGACAGGATGCCCTTCTGAAGTCAATCCACAAGTTTTCGGCGGTGGGCCTTTGGTAGCATTTGGACAATCACGCCCACCATGCAAGGCAACATGTGCTCGATGGCCGCCAAGCTCTCCAGAGCTAACGCCCGGTAGGTAGATCTTCTTTTTCATTCTACCAGGGTAACCAGCTTACCCTCTATCATCAGAGTTCCTTAGAAACCCAATGGGGGGGTGACGGTTTAGCCGCCAACAACTCGGCCCTGGGAAAGGTAGTCCTGGTTACCAGGCTACCAGAAGTAGCAGTCCCATCAAAAGGAAACCTGACATGACTTTTCAAAGGAAACCTGACCTGACCTTTATGGGACCCTAACAGTTTGAGACATCTAATATAATTGCCCTTATTTCTCCAGTACTCATCAAAGTTCACCTACATTAAGTGAATGAAGAATTGGAAATATTTTTTTTTTCATTGGTTATAATCCATATAGACCTTTTTAGTGTCACCCAGGTGGTAACAGCGGCATTTTCCACCATGCGATACGATTGATTGGACAATACCAGTTTGGACAGAGGACAGAAAGAAAGAGAGTATCCTCGTCAGGTGCGGTAGGCCACTGACATCAAAAAGAAGCAAACCATCATTGAAACGCGAACCAAGGATTGGAAATTACCGTCCTTATTCGCTGAGGGCGTGCACGTTAGTATACATTGGTTACTGGGTCCACGCCTTGGCCATGCAACTGTTCCGGCAATTATGATTTGCCAAGGATTTGCCCTGTTGTGATCAATGTGAATTCAGTGGCTCGAAACCAAAGTTAGCGTGAAGCCAGTTGACCTGGCAACGGTTTTATTTCTAACATGCTCACATCAGCGAATATATAATGGACTTTTCTAACTGATGTCATCAAAGGCGAAAAGGCAACTATCCTCACAAACATCACAGGATTTATTCTGAGAAGACATGTGCGTTAAGTCGAAATTTCAAGGTATGTAAAACTTGTGCTGTAAGGCTGTTTAGACATACAACACGCGCACAGCACACCTTCTTGGACAGTCTGTCAACATTCATAACAGGTGGGTGTTTTCTCCATTCCAGTGATTATGCTATTGCCTGCTTCCAAAGCATTTACGGATGTGTAAAAGAGGGCCTAGGTTTGGTAACAGCTGCACACCACAGCACACATTCTTGGGGAACAGCTGCCAAATTCTAAAACAGGTGTTGTTAACTTTACTTTTCACTGTTAGCAATGGCACTACAAAAGCATGAAAATAAAAAAAATTGTGTTAACAAGAGGGTGACTTTTAATACTGAACAACATTTAACTGATGGGGTATGAGGAGTGCATTAATTAGTAGTACCAGTTAAGACACAGTACTACATTCCAAAATCCCAACCCCCCCCCCCCCCAAAATGGAGGGCACTTTTCCATACACATACTCCAAACTGGGAGACAAACTCTTAAAAACCGTACTTCATGCATACCATTTTTCATTAACTCATAACACATCCTTCTGTGATTCACACTCTGTGAAGAAAAGCAAGTAAAATAGGGAACTGAAATTCGCAGAAGCGAGAGACCTAGAGCAAGATTATGTGTCATTTAATTCCTGAGAAAAACTGATAATAGAAAATATTATTGTACCATATTTAAGCGATGATATATTTTTCTACATGAAACTTTTTGGGGGACACACGTAGATTTTTAAATCAATTGCATTATTATGGGATTGGTAACCACATCCTCATGCTCACTATTCCAGGCCTGAATTCAGGAAGAGGATCGTCACGTTTTCTTTCACCTTGGCTTTGGCTTTCATGGACGCGGCAAGAGGTCCTTCAACCTTTAGCCCTAACTCACTTGATGCTGTTGCAGTCGGGTCATTTGTATCTACGCCAGGTCCGAGCTGGAAGAAAAACATGTGATGATAATTGAGTGTGGATTAAAAAGGGGTTTTATAAAGGTGATTGATGCAAAGCAATCAAAATATCTGGAAATTAACAGGAGTAACTGCAGTTAAGGATAAATCTGTACATCTCATAGGTTTTTTTTTGGAAATGGAAAAAAAAATTGAACAAAATGGAAAAAACAAAAAAAAAGCATAAGAGAACCTCAGTGCTAAAAACAAACACCGAACTGTCTGTCATTTAAACGCTACATCCACCCTCTAATAAACGTCCGGCAATTTTTTGACAAAAAGTCCTCTAAAACACCCAAATATCAGGGTCATTACATGCAAAGTATACACTGATAAATTACCAAACATGTGAGTGGAAATTGCAAAACTTTATTATTTTTTTTTACTTATTTTAGTCAGAGTGTTGGAAAGCTTCTATCCATATGGACACCAGGACGACTTTAAGGAGAGTGAGAGCTATGCTCTCCTACAGCTCTACTAAGCACTTTGTTAGGGAGGAGCGATTTTTTTTAAGCTCCCCTGGGAATATGCTATATCCATGGCCTAATAGCACTGTATATGCCATGAAAAGCTCACTTTACTTAAGATCCACCTAATAGAGTAAGGGAAAGATGCTTGTTCACCCGACACCACTTTTTTAAAAGTCAGTCCTGGGGACACTCTGCAAATGCAGAGTACATGTTACGTATTGTCGTAATAATCACCCTGCAGGGCCCGATTTTTATTTTTTTTCTACAGACGGGAGCGTTTATTATAGGTTCATCTGTTCAGTTATATCCATTGCAAACCGGGGAGACAACACCATGTGGAATGTCCAGTGCTCCTGCACAAAGAAAATCAATGTGTTTTGAACCAAACTCAACAATGTCAAAAATGGCTGCATCCACAGCTGTGTACGAATTAGCTTATTTATCTGCTAAAAATGGTCTGTTTAACAAATTTTTTTAAATGAAGAGTTGTGCCACATATTAGTTGTTTCCCATAGTAGTCCAAACAACTAAATCCAAATGGGGGCGTTTTTATATTGTTAAAAAGTTCCCCCCAATGGCTCAAATCGGCCAAATGGCAAGTTCCCTAAAATGGGATAACATTTAACTTTGACTGTCAAAAAATTATTAAAACTATTGATTTTGGGATCATATATATGTGTTTTCATAGTAATTTTCTACCTCTGAGGTATTTTTTTAAATCAAATTTTATCTGTGTAAATCAAATTATTAAACGAAATGCGTTAAAAATGGCTCTAAAAGTCAAAATGGCATTAGACCGACTGGAAACAAACTTTTTGACCCTGATACTTATTAGGTTTTTATCTGAATGTTTGTATGAGTCTTACCATCTGTGCAAGTCAAAGGCGCAATGCAGCTGGAGGGTCTTGCGGCCAACGGCTGGGGGTAGCGGTTAGCGGAGGAGGGGGCATCAGTTTGGAATCTTTTTGGGTTGAATCATCGTGAATCATGTCCTCATCAGAATATCACCTGTTTGGGAAAATGGTTATCAATTTCATGAAGGTCATTAGAAAACAATTTTTCCTAGAGGGGTGCTCATGTGTGCAACTACACATGTATGCCTTTACAGATAGCTCTACTCTTCCAATCCTAAGACAACCCTATCCCTCTCACCACAACTCTCATGCCCATTTTTTGTTGAAATATGTGTTTGGGAGTGTGGTGTTCTTTAAGTAGGGATGTTTCCTCCCTTTTTGCTGCACTATGCTTGCTACCAATCATTCGTATTTTTTTCCTTTTACATGTAAGGAGAGATTTTGATTAAATGGTTGTTTTGGTAAGAGAAAATTAACAAGATTGAATGAAGTGATCAATGGTGGAGGATTGGCCACACAAAAATTTGAATCATTACCACCTCTCAGGCCATTTCAATTTAAATAATTCAAAAGGGCGCTTTAAACATCAGCAAATAAATGTTTTATTTTTCTGGATCATGCAAAAAAAAAATCCTGACTGGAGACAATAGGGTCCTACTCACATGGCAAGTGCCAAAAAGCGGCTGATTTAGAATGTAATTTGTCCTTTTCTTTTTTGATCTTCACAATCAAAAAAGTTTTCCGGGGAAGCACTCTGCCCTGTCCGCCACTAGTCCACTGGCTATGCCACTGTGGCTTGCAAAAAATTATTATATGTTTTAACAATCGTGATGAATGTCTTATTATGCAGTATGTACTGAAGTCATTGGGTTATGGATTTGTTTATTTTTGATTATGACAGAATCATGATTGGTGTTTAATAATAAAATATTTCAGTAATTGAAAATTTCCAATCATCATATCATCTAATAAAAAAAAAATTAGAGTGGGGCATTTAGAGAGAGAATTGGATTTCGTATTAGAGGAAACAAGGTATTGTTTTTAGACTCTGTCGTGTATCTGTTGTGTACTATAAACACGGGGGGAGTCTAGCATTAATTAGTAGAACATGGCGGGCCCCACTGGTTAATTGGGGATTAGCCTTTTGGTGCTGGAGGTCCCCGGTTTTATTCCCGTTGGAACCACTTTGCAGGGATTTAAAGGTGCACGAGAGATTTGAGGGCACCAAATACTCTGTCATAATAGTAATTAGACACTCAATAGATTTTCTTACTTTGTATTTGGCTACAGAAATGGTCTTAAAAGAGAGAAAATAGGGTGCTTTTGATTAGCTTTAATGCAATATAAAACATAGGCGATTTCGTATTTGCTCCTACAGAACGAAATTAGAAACTCCCAATTTTGTACCAAAGAAACATTTCTCCAGTTTAAAATAATCCTTTCAGATTGGTTATTTTAGATGGAAAGCTTTACATTCTGGGCAAATATCAGTACTTCGAATTTTTTATTTAGGCCACCTGCTATGCAGATCTCAATCTTTGCACCTTAATTGGGTACTAAATTCGGATTTAATCTAATCTGTACAAGAGCTAATGATTGAAATTGGAATTTGATCTCCCCATGGATCCATTGGACTTGGGCAAATGATAGGGTCTAAAAACTCGCCAAAAGTTAATGCCAATACCCACAGAAAAAATGGAAAGATCCATGAATGCCAATGACATACCCCCGTAAATAGACTGTGTATACAATTCAAGGCGCAGTAAAATAACTCAACTTACGTGGGGGGTAATGCAACAAGCCGTGTACCATGTCCCCATATACCATAGGCCTTACCCCATGAATTTTGCACGAACATCAAAGTGTTTTCAGAATCGCCCATATTGTTTCATATTTTTATCACATTTTATCACAGTGATAATGCCTAGCCAATAATCCTCGGACCTCTGTCCAGGCAATACCCTACTGGCAAAACAAACAACTTCAATCTTTTATTCTCTTTATTTAAATCATACATCTCCTACTAAACCATTTCGCACCACCTTTATATTTGCATTAACCTTTTGCGGGTGCCGCAGGCATCGCTTCTTTGTATTTCTCTCTGAAGATCCTCAGCAGTCTCATTACTGTTCAGAGTAGTCAACGCTTTCCTTGATTTCTCCAATGATTCTGAGAAATGATAACACTGAATCACTCTTCACTCTTCTTCTATAGTTTACCATGTTACTGGGTTTTTTTTTTGCTACTCCTTTTGTTTACAAGATGTCCATTCAGAGTCCTGAACATTTCAATTCAAAGCAATGTCATTGTTTGCTATCACATATACCATGTTCTCAATGAACAGATGTACATGTTTGTTATAAATCTTTCAAGCTAATATTATAATAGAAGCTCGGAAGAAACTGGCGAGCACAGAACTAAATAAAGAACGAAAAGACACGGTCTCGAACCCGATCCTCTCGCATTCTAGGCGTGAGAATACCACGGGCCACAGAAGACTGTGTTAATTTGGTACCAGTGAACGAGCACGAATGTATTTCAGTCTTTATTTCAAAGTTTCAAGCGGCCGTAGTTATTTTTGATAGTATATAATGGGAGGGCCTTAATGCATGAATTCTAGCAGAATCTATGACGACAAGCGAAACTCAATTCAATGCACGCGAGGATCAAGTTAAATTTGAAAAATACAACCCGAGAAGTAAATGGTAAATATTATATGAAGCTCGGATAAACTGGCGATAAACAGAACTAAATAAAGAACGAAAATACAACAACCGGTCTGGAAACCCGGAGCCTCTCGCTTTCTAGGCATGGGAAATACCACTGGGCCACTACGACTGTGTTAATCATGTGGATACCAATGAACGAGCACTAATGTAGTTCAGTCTTATTTCAGAGTTTCAAGGCGGCCGTACTTATATTTTTTATATATTATAGAATGGGAGGGCCTTTATGCATGATCTAGCAGATCTATGACGAAGCGAAACTCAATTCAATAGCACGCGAGGATCAAGTAAATGATACAACCCTAGAAATAATTGGTAAATATTATATTAGAGCCGGAGCAACTGGCGAGCACAGAACTAAATAAAGACGAAAAAATACACTGTCTCGAACCCGGAGTCCCTCGCATTCTAGCGTGAGAAATACCACTGGGCCACAGAAGACTGTGTTAATGTGGATACATTGAACGAGCCTCTAATGTGTTCAGTCCTTATTTCATAGTTTCAAGGGGTATTATATTTTTTATATATTATAATAATGGGAGGCCTTATATCCCTGATTCTAAGCCGAATCTTAGACGAAGCGAAACTCATTCAATGGCACGCGAGGATCAAGTAAATATGCCAGACCCGAGAAAGTAAATTGTTAAAATATTATTAGAAGCTCGGAGAAACTGGCTAGCACAGACTAAATAAAGGAACGAAAAATACACGGTCTCGAACCCGGAGCCTCTCGCATTCTAGGCGTGAGAAATACCACTTAAACCTATCTTTGGCCGGCATCGCCTGCAAGCGGCATGAACTGAATCCTTCAAGTGAACCAACAGGCTTATCTCAACCTACGAAACAATATTGGGGCCCCGTCCCCCTTTGACTACCACGGTCCAGAGATTTTCATGATACATAACTTGATCCACAGTAAAGGGTATGCAATGCCCCTACATTGCACACATGACACTAATAATTGTCGTAAACTTGGTGTTAAATTCTATGTTAGATGGAGCTGTTTTGGTACAAACCTTTTTCCCATCTTTGGTGTGTTTTACTCAAGCTAGCAATTTAATGACTGGTACAAGCAGAAAATATAAGCCCTAAGCCTAGTTAATCTTGGTGTTCTGACAACACTCGCGTCATGAATATGAATAAATTCCCTAGCCTCTGACACACCATATGTAACAATCACTCTAGTTATGAATTTGTTTTATCAAAAGGCATATTTACTGCATTAACGAGTTAAAAATTCGGCAGCTTTCATTTTCTAATGAGTATGTTAATGTATGCCTTTGGGCCTGCTCAAATATGAGATAATGTTTCATAATTTGCACTCATTCTGAGACATGGACTGAACAATCACACGAGCACCATTTCTTCATAGAACAAGGCTTGAATCACTACCCAATTACCCTGATTTAGCCATCTGTCTTACCTTCCTCATCATAATCATCTTGTCACCTTCTCCTTAGTCAGTTCTTTTCTAATTGCCCAGAACCAACTCCATATTTTCCAAGCTCCGACAGAGCCGGTTTGTGCTTTTCCTGTTTTTAATGATGAAAAGCAAACAGATTATAAGCCATTTGTTGCAATGCATTGTCTACTAAATTAATTGCTTTATTATTATTTAATACAAATTTGCAAGTTTAACCCTAAAACTCTCTGAGTTCCTGAGGTGTAAATGTCAGAGCAGCAGGAATAGGCAATCTTTTTTCACTAAATGTCACATAGGCAATAAAAGGGACTGCATTCATTTAAATTCTGTCTGCGTGAATTTATTCCCTTTAACTATTTCCTTGGAATAAATGGTTCCAACGGCAAGCATCAACAATTGGGCCCCGAGAGGTAGTCCTGCTAGCACACCCTGAAGATTCATGTCTTTCAACAATATTCATTCACTGATCCTTATCTCAGTCCTGCAACGGAAGTTTCAGTTTGACTTCGATATAAGAGATGTCATTTCAAGTACCCCTCTAATCAGGCTATTACTTACTAGAGCCTCTGGTCTACTTTTGCTAAGAATTCTTTTCAAACGTTACAACATCACTGCTATAATTGTCAAATTCTTAGAAAAATCTGTCAAATGTGATATTTTGCCATCAATTTCGGGTACTAACTACTCCAAATTCTATTCGGATCCTAAGTCCCAAGCACTCAACGTACGGTTGTTTTTTTGAAACGCATTGTAAAGTTGATGCTGTTTTGGGTCAACAGGGGTCAACCGGGGTCAAGGTATAAGTATATACTTCCAGTCCAATAGGGAGCGATTTCTGTGTGTGAGTATGCGTAACACTTGATTCCGTTGGGTCCTATCCGGTTTTGCGCAAGAAAATCACTCACTGCGACTGGAAGTATATCAGGGGCTTTGCTTTTTCGCACACCGTGGGACCCTTGAACTTTGCTCTCGTATAGCGAATTGCTTATTTTCACACAACAAATCTGCCTTATTGAGCACTTGACGATTCAAGACAATTTTATTGTTATGTTTGATTAAGTTGCTTGATGTCATATACATGCTGGTGGTGGAATTACATAACATCACACACATGCTTGATTTAGCGTCAGAAGTGTTTTCAGTAAGTTTTAAGCATCGTCTTGTCAAGTGACACTTCAAATGATTGCACCAGTGAGCCTTATTATGAACTCAAACTCTATCCTGTTATTGGTCACTTGACGTCAAGATAACGTCCAATATTAGGTATAGGTGGCACGTTACAATTATTGGAACTACCCACCCCTCGGAGGTAATGTCATCACAGGGTAATCATTTAATTCTCAGCAATGGCCCAATTTGTTTTTCCTAGGTGTCAGACAGCAATAGCAGACCCAAACGAGCAAATTGCCTCTAAGTGCTTCTCTGACTTGTTAGGGTTATCCACTCACTTTTTTTCTTTTAAGGGCATTTGAACCTTATAACTCTACAACTTTAAACCAATTTCGCGATGTTATTTTCCCAGAAATGCATTTTTGTATTTGGGTTAGATGGAAAACACAAAATGAAATACTGAACCAAACAGTTACTGCACAGTAGTAGGGTATCTGATGTGATTTTCCAGCTCCACTCAAAAATTTGTTTTTAAGGTTTGGCTTTCCCCCACCTAGTCTAAACTAAGCTACAAGGCTATTATGCCAGCACTGTTAATGAACCACCTCATCTAAACGCAGTCTAAGCTTTCCTTTTCATCCATATGCCAACAAAAAACCCATTGAGTGATAGCGGCTCTTCCTGTTGCCCAGCAATCTCCACCTTCAGAACCATGCTGAATCTCATCATGTTGGTCCTGATCATGTGGTCACTGTCGAGTCCATGCTGAAAGAAAATGTTGCACCAAGTTCAATTATATGTAATTTCATAGAAATGGCACATTCAGTATTTCCATAAGATTTGTAGTAACGAAGCCAGAAGTTCTTCCCTTTGGGGTGCACCATGTAGGGGTTCAACCGAAATGACTTTTGTCTTCCGATCCGTTAACCGGTATTGGACATTTTTAACCCTAACCTGAAGTGCAATGAGACGCAATCAAGTTGCGCCTATTGCTTAAAATTGCAACATCGTACGTCATGAACTATTTATTTTACCGGCAATGCCACTTTCCCCTCAGAACAGCCCCCCATGGCCGTCAAGTGCACTTCCTGCACCCCTTCCCAAAGTTCCCCACGGGTTCTTCCCCCACGCCGTGGACCTTCTGATGTACTCAGATGTGTCAAGGTCAAATTTGCAAACCCTGAAGTAGAGCGTACATTCCTTCACTCTTTCATTAATTTGAGCCACTCTCCCGCAGAAGACAGTTTAAAACATTGCTTTCAATTGCGCTTGGACTCTTCCTCCCCGCAGGAGACCCTGGCTTCCTCTGCACGGGAGACTAAAAAAAAGCTTTTCCCGCCGTTTTTCCGCTGAAGGGAAACGCTCAAAAGCAATGAATGCATGCCAGTACGGATTGCAGGCATTTGGCCAAACATGGGACACCAGGAGACATTTATGCATTGCCTCCTATTGCACTTCGCCCATTTTACGGCCGACTACCCTCTGATGTTTAGGGTTAACATCGGCCATATCCCATCCGATATTTGTTGAGCTGTGTATATTATAATCAAAAAAATCCCTATTAACTATTTCCCACATTAATCTGACTAAACATGAAAAAATTAACCAATACAACACAATATTGCTGCTTCACATTTATTGATTACCATTTTATTGATCTTGTCACAAACAAGGCATGGAAAATATTCGAAACGGAAAAAGTTAAAATCGCTGGAAGAAATTGACAGTACCTTATACTTTGTTGTAGTGGGGCATAAAAAAATTGTTTGGCTACCCGACCGACCCTCGAAACATTCCACTTTTTTTTTTATTTCTCAACAGAAAAAAGAATACCTTCAGACCGACCCAATAGTGTTTCCACAGTGCTGAATTTTTTTTTCCTCATAAGGCCCTTCACAATGGTTTTAGTTTCCTGTTGCCGGTTTAAATATTGGGGGCGTCACTTTTCTTATCATTATTCTAAGGGCTATTCCTTCACACTAACACTCGAGATTTGCACCGCAGCATGTCATGGTTCATTTTTCTTTTTTGGTGCGCTGATAGATATTGATAGAATCATGAAATCTGCAATTTTGAGCTTTCATACGCCTTTCGTTTTCCTGCAGGCGCACTCAGAAATTTAGGGGGGGGTCACCACAAAATGCTGCGTGATGCGAAAGACAATTTTGAGAGGGCTATAACCTTGTATGGAACCTTCCCCACCTTTGAAAATCCTATCTGGGGTAATTTTTGTTTGATGTAAGAATTCAAATCTGGCATAAAAAATGTGAATCGCTCCTTTACAATTTTTAGTTATTTCGTTCGGTGCAAAAATCATGCATATACTTTCATCTGGGACCAAGTTTGGGGGGTCAAACTCCGTAATTAACAACATTTTTAATGTCCATTTTCTTGTTAATCTGGTCCACACTGCAGGATTTTCTGCCAGTACAATAATAGAGACATAAGGTAATTAATAGTTATTACAGCCTATTGAAAAATCCTAATTTTGCATTGACATATATTGGGCCCCCCCACCCTGAAAATCAATGTTGAACATAGACCATCACTCCCTCTCTCAGATATGTTGAAGATACCTCATCAAAGCACTATTCTTGAAAGAACTAGCTTGGGTTGTCTTGATGTCTTCATTGTTTTCAACACAAAGACAACTTTTGGCCTGATTCCCCAAGAATTATATGGTTATTACACTGTGCAGGTACAAGCTCTGGGTCACAATATACTTGTGTGTGGTAACTTTGAGAGTGTATTTTGTTGTGAAAAAATAAGACACCAAGCTAGTTCTTTCAAGAAAGTGTTAATATCTATCTTCAACCTATCTGAAGTAGAGGGGGGGTGTCCATGTCAACATTGGTTTTCAGTGGGGTCAAAATGTAATCAAAAAGTACAATTAACCATTTGCAGGCTGTAACCTCCCTTATTACTATCTAATGGTTCAATGAAGTATTGTTTAAAAGTTTCTACTCATGTAACTCTGATTGACCAAAAGTTGGACAGTAAAAATGTTCTACTTTTGGAGTTATTGACCCCCAATTTGGCCCCAAATTAACCAAGGCACATAATTTACACAAACCTCATTAACTCTAAAGTAAACACCTATGAACCTACTACTGATCAAGAATTTAAATTCTACAACTACAAACAAACCAAATTTTACCATAGATAGTGATTTTCAAAGTTGTGAGGGCTCCATTACTATCTGTGACCCCTCTCAACCTAGTCTTTCACATTGTTGGGCACTTTTGATTGTTACCCCCCCCTAATTTCCATTGCTCTAGTGGGAAAACGAAATGGACTATGAACGCTCAAAATTTCAGGATTTTTATTTTTTTCTTATATAATTTTGTATTCTGCCACCACACTTAAAACAAAACAAATCCCGACGTGCTGCGGTTCACACTCGAGTGTTGGACATGGAATGGGTCCATTATTTTTTCGGTTCAAACACGCGATACAACTTTCCCATTTCCAATGCCTATCACTATATTTTAACACGCATGAATCGAAACATAACCCAGCTAGCAAGTAGGCTACAACTCACTCAATTTCTTTCCTGTTTTAGAAAAAGATAACATTGATAAAAGTTTGATTTGAGGGGAATAAGTAATTGAAAGTTTGTAAATGGTTGTAAATTAACTCCTGTGTCAGCATAGCAGATGCTCCTGAATGCAATTTTCATCCTGGTTTACTGAAGTTTTCTTCATCGTAAGTTGCGTATTTACTGGGAAGAGTCATCACAATTGAAATCGACCTACTCAATATTTCTGCTTCACAGTAAGTTTTTATTCAAATGGTCACTCTTACCATAAAAATAAAAAAATATTCGGAAAACTACGAATTAAGAGCAAAGACCCACAGACCAAAGTAACTATTGGTTCCTAACCAGTGTTCGAATAAGAAAATAATGTTGGTAATCCGCCTGTTAACCTAGGTAGAATTTGGTAAATCCGCCACAAATGTTTAGGTTAGTCATCTGTATTTTTATTTTTTCAGGTAATCGCCCTTTTACATTTTAGATGTCAACTTATGAATTACAAAAACCAACTTACCCTACGGGCCAGAGAGAAATAAAATCTTTTCTTGGGAATAAAGGTCCTCATGTTAAAAAAAATTCTGTAAAATGGGCACCATCATGTAGCACAATTCCTACTGGACAGTGCTCATCACCTTGAAACAAAAAGAGCCAAAACAGCCGGGCAACCATCCAAAACGTCCAAGACCTCCAAAGTGTCTACTTTGAACAAATTTTGTTTGACCATATTTGGATGGAATGGGCATTTGTTTGCTATTTTGGTTTTTGTGTTTATAACACCAGAAACATCCAGAAAAATTCTGGGACCATCCAAGTGACAACTTTTCTTGAAAAAAAATAACTATTTTGACCATTTTGAACCAAAACTTTGAAAGCAGGTAATATGGAAGATCTGTCGGATCCGTAATGTTCATCACCATTGACACCAAAGGTACTCCAAAACACTGTTAACCATTAAGGAACCATCCAAATTGTGTATTTTTAATGTAAGAAATCAAATATTTTGACCATTTGGGACAGAAATTGCCAATTTGATTTCAGGCAATTGCCTCAACAAACCATTGATACAAAAAGGAGCCAAAACACCAGGAACCATCCATTAACCATCTGAGACCCTCCCAAGTGTCCACTTTTCTTTACTAATCATTATTTGACTATTTTGAACAAAACAACTGGAATTTGTTTTTCCAGTCATTCTCATCAACCATTGAACACAAAGGACCCGAAAACACCATCCTAAACTATCCAGGAACCTTCCAAAAAGTATCCACTTTTCTTGAAAAAAAATCCTATTTTCCCATCTTGAACCAAAATAGGCCAATTTGTGTCCACACAAGTTTGCTCAACAACCATTGATACACAAAGGAGAAGAACACTGGGAACCATCCAGAAACAATCTGGGAACGCACCATATATTTCTATTTATAACACTAGATAGCGTAACGCCGTGTTGAAGAATATGCGGCCACCGTAACCGTGTTTGAAAATTAGAAATCCTCATTCGGTTCATCCATTCGAACGCGTCCCGCGTACGCGCATGCGCCGTAACCTGTTGGCCTGGAAACGGTACAAAAGTCGTTCTATGCAAATGCTGAATATCTGAATAAATTGTACACCAACGCTATGTAAATCAGGGAATTAATGAATAAATTGGTACACCCCGCTATGGAAATAAGTACTCACTGCGTGAAAAGATGGTTACGGCTTTTGAGCGCTGGCTGTTCGCTATCTAGTTTTTTAAGAAATTCGCGTTGGGAACCAACCCAAAGTGTTACTTTTATTTTCAATAAGTTTTGATAATTGGACCACAGCCATTTTGGTTCCGTCAATACTTAATAGCCATTGAAAAAAGTACCACAAACCCCTGATCTGCCTAGAAACCACATCGGTAACCATCCGAAGTATCCCTTTTCTTTAAAAATATTATTTTGATCATTTTAAAAAAAAAAAAACACCAAAATAGCTGATTTGGGTTCCAGCAATTTCAACAACCATAGATACACAAATGATCCAACAACACAGAGAGAAACCATCAGAAACGCATCTGGGAAGCATCTAAGTGTCCACTCTCTGTTAAAAATTGTTATTTTGCCAAGTTGTTATTTTTGACTACCAAGTAGCCGATTTTGGGTGGCCAGGAAATGCTCATCAACTAATGAAACCAAGAAGCCAAAACACTGGGAACCATCCAGAAATCACCCAAAATGCTCCCCTCACCTCCCACCCCACCTCTGCTTCCATATTTCCGAACTCTCCAAACATGGCATCCCGATCTTTGAAAATCTACATGTTTCGAAAAACTTGATCAGCAATTTATATTATGTACCCTACGTCTAAACAACAATGGCTCCAATGACTTGCACTACTTGAAAGCAAGCGTAAAAATTCAAAATTTCCCCGGGAATATGATCAAAATTCCCTCTAAGATAGTAAAATTTCCCTCCAAGATTTCAAATTTTCCCTTTAATTCTTATGTATTTCCTTTAGTTTTAAGGTCAAAAATTTCCCTCCTCCAACTAGCAAAAATTTCCCGGAATGACTTCCCCATTCCACCACTTTTTTCCATCAAGTTTTGAAAAGACCACCCATGTTGTGGTTCAGTCTTTGTGGTTTCACCGCCCGACTCTCCAAACTTCTGACTTTTTAAATAACATGTCGGTGAAAAGTGCTGTCGCGAAAATCATTTTTTAAAAGCAAAAGTCTGAATAAACTTGCTTAAGTAGGTATTTTGTGTAAGAAATCTCAGAATACTTGGAAAAAATCTTGACTCTTGAGGAAACACAATAATGTAATTCCATGGAAAATAATGAATTATTTTGGGATTCTTGGCATTTACGGGCGGGCGCAACATGAAAGATGGAGAAGCTAAAATTATTGGAAGAGGCCTAAACTTGAAGGACTTGAGGAACAGCATGAATGTAAAATGTGATTTGCATGTTTTTTTTCGATTTGGAAAAAAGAAGACATTCATAGTGTTTTTTATTTCACCACAATTCTTGATTTCAAGATAGGAGCATTACAAAATTTTCTTAAGATGCATTTGGTTATCATATTATCTGATACTAGAAAGTTTTGGACTCATATTTACAAAAACGACCACAGCACCCATGGTTATATAATTAGGGGTTCATTCCATAGTAAAGTCGTTCATACATGTATCCCAAAATCCTATTAAATGAAACCCCGTTCATGTATACGTACTTTTTTCACTAACTTTTACTTACACTTAAATCATTACATGTATATCAAATTCATCGTCTGAAATTGCATGATTTTTTAACCACTTTCGGCGTTCGTCAACGGCAGCCATTGCACTTATACTTTCTTTGGTTTTATGCATGGTCAGTGAGCGTATTGACCATCGTGCAACCCGATACATGCGAGGTATACATGTATCATGAACGCTTATTTAATGCCTCAAGGGCATAACACACGTCATACCCAAAATACTATGAATGAACCACCCCCGTTCACATACCATACTTTTTACTTACTATTACTTACAAAATTAAATCATTAAAGGGATATTAGCAGCGTAATGCGAGAGAATGCGGAAAAAAAACTGTGGAAATGCTTTTTAACTTATAATCAGGGCTAAGTGTGTACAATTCCATATAATGCTTTAATGTAGAAACAAACCCCCCAAATAGTGAAAAAATGAAGTATTTGAGGATTTTGTGTCATTACCGTCTCCCGCCAATAGATATACAGCGACGGCGTCCCAAAATCTGCACTAAACAGCTGATTGCGGTTTACACCAGTACCACAAAATAACCAAAGATCATAAATGTTTGTGTGAGGTCAAATTGTATTGATCATGGTGCACAATATTCACGCTGAAAATCTGGTGTGATATACAGCGGGAAGGCTTTTTTGATCTCAAGTCGGAATTTTGATACGCACGTAAGAAATACAGAATCAGATAAAAGTACTCTGCCGTTTCTTTAATCACGGATTTCAAGCCAACACGTGCAGGTTCTGTTCCGCATATCCATGCCAGTAACAAAATATCAAAATTGAAATTTGAATGATTTTTTCCCCTTTTTTTTCGATGTTTCGGATTAGCAATCGCGCTAATCCCTTTAAATATCAAATTCAGTCTGAAATTGCATGATTTTTTTTTTAGCATTTCGGCGTTCGTCAAGGCAGCCATGCATAAACGCATGTTTATACATGGTCACGTGTTGACGTGTATTGACCAATCGCGTACGCTGATACATGTGAGGTGTACATGTACGCTTGTTTATACATGCATCATGTGACGCGTAATTGACCAATCGCGTACACCACTACATACGAGAAAACCATAAACAAGCGTTCACACATCATTACGAGATTTCCGCGTTTGCAGTCCTAAACAACGTTTAATGCCCTGCAGTAATCGATTTCTGATCAGATTTTGGGTAGGCATGTAGAGATAGGTAGACGTCTGTACAATGAGCATGGTTGCTACGGCTATTATTGTCTCAAAATAAATATTGAAGCCCAATATACTTGACTATAATAAAAAAAAATGTATTTTTCGGAATATGTGTTGAATAAAACACAAAACATGCTTTCAAATATTTTGCATGTTAGTGCACATTCAGAGCACACCCCTATTCTGTAATGGAACATCCCATTTGATACATCGATCGTGCTGTTTTTCTCAAGTGTGAAGACGACGAAAACATGACATGAAAAGATTGACTTTGCAGCTCTGATTTTGGAGGATTTAAGGTACAAACATGCAAAATAATGATGTGTGAACGGGGTTCACTCATGGATTTTCATGAGTAAATGCTTGTTTTGGCCCTCGGGCCGGCCTACCCTAATTCATACCCAAAATACTATGAATGAACCCTAATATTAAAGGTCCATGGCCCGATCCTTAATAGCCTCGTCCCCAGGGACCCCAAATTTTACCGGAAGTGGTCCAAATTTTGGTAACAGAAGAAAGCTACTATTTTTCTCATTTACCCTGTGAAATCTTTGGGCGAAAGGATGTATAGTTTGGAAGTTACGAGCGAAAATATGCCCCATTTTGGTCGACCAATATTAATTTTACACAGCACTCTATGGGGCTTACAAAATCACGTTTTCAGGTCTCATATCAAAACGGATTGAAATATCGGCGCAAAAATTTACAGATGGAGTTTTGAGGTGAAGTCCATTCTATCACGCTGAAAACTTCATCTACTTAAATCGGGCCATCCCCCTTTAATAATGCATATTGCAAAGCCCTATTCAATTTCAGTACGGTACTGTGCTAATTTTGAAAATGATGGTTAACTATTAAAACAGCAGTTTTTTGTTTATATCTTTGGAATGAAATGGATTTGCGGGGCTCAATTTCAGGATGACAATGAAAAAAATACAGCCTTTAATCTGATATCAAAATCAATACTACTTCCAGGTAAATCAGGGCCCCAGGGGAGTCCGATAGATGGTCGGAACACGCACCTATTTAGTGGTCGAACAAGTACCCTTTACGAAACCGATATTACTGAACGGGAACAATGGACCAACTTATGTGCTCTTCAAAATTCCTTTTTAGAAAGTACTTACAGTTTCCTAAACGTCTCCAGCGTTTTTTTTTTTTTTTTTTTTAAATATGCCCCATTTTGGTCGACCAATATTAATTTTACACAGCACTCTATGGGGCTTACAAAATCACGTTTTCAGGTCTCATATCAAAACGGATTGAAATATCGGCGCAAAAATTTACAGATGGAGTTTTGAGGTGAAGTCCATTCTATCACGCTGAAAACTTCATTCTACTTAAATCGGGCCATCCCCCTTTAATAATTGCATATTGCAAAGCCTATTCAATTTCAGTACCCGGGGTACTGTTGCTAATTTTGAAAATGATGGTTAACTATAATTAAAACCAGCAGTTTTTTGTTTATATCTTTGAATGAAAATGGATTTGCGGGGCTCAAATTTCTGGATGACAATGAAAAAAATACAGCCTTTACTCTGATATCAAAATCAATATACTTCAGGTAAATCAGGGCCCCAGGGGAGTCCGAAAGATGGTCGAACACGCACTATTAATGATTTTCAGTGAGGAATTTTGCTGCAAAAAAGCATTATTTTGTTGACTTCATCATTCACTCCAACTGTAATCTTATGACGGGGGTAAAATGTTACAGCTGTAGCTGTCCAATCGCCTGATTATGACATAACACCAACGCTCAACAGACAGAATACGTCTAACGACATGTAGCGATACAACAAAATGATAATGTAATTGACAATGAAAAGCCAATATATATGGAAGTTTGTATACGAGATTCAATTACTCCATACGTTTAATCCCTAAAAAACCCAATACCAAAAGAGAGAAATATTAAATCTGTTGTTACACATATGCATTATAGTCTGTGACTAAATAAAAATGAAAAGGCTCCGATTTGGTGCCTGGGCACTGAATGCAAACAATTTCATGATTTGGCAAAGGCAAAACCGCTATCAGCGTAGATCTCGAAAATGCTATTTCTCTACTACTTGAAAACCTATCGGTACAAGCTATTAAAACATTTTTTCATCAGTTTGCCGTTCTACTTGGCTGAAAGAAAAGAAGTACAAGCTTTCCAATTTTGGATTTAGCAGCTTTCACTTTTGGCACTGGTTTTGGTTGCAATCTTTCGTTGTCTATGTAAATAGTGAACTGAGGCTGGTTGGGGAAATGCATGAAAGCTGGTGAACGTTGTTACCGTCGTCTTGACTACGGGTTATTTGAGTCAACATGGCTACTTACGGGGGGGAGCACGAAGTGGACTCACAACTTTTCGCGGCGATTACAATACATCGCTAAGAAACTTACTTCGAGCTCCAAAGCCAGACAGAATTTTATTGACGGAAAAGAGACCGGTAATGTAAACTTCATCTACACCGTTGTAAATGAGCCAACCGCATACAATCAATGCTATGGGCCAAAGCAAAGGCCATTCTTAGCAAAGGTGCAGGAATTTTGTATATATGATGTTGAGAAACTTGTGCATGAGTGTTAAATGGAGATCGCAATGAATCAGGCAGCTGGCGGCACCAGGACTACCATTTACTGGGGAGGGGGGGGGGGGGGGGGGATGGGGCGAGGGAAGGGGAAATGGGGGGAGGGAAAGGGAATGGGTGAGGAAAGGGAATGGGGAGGGCGAAGGGGGAAGTGTAAAATTTGAGGGGGAAGGGGCGGGTGCAACAACTCAAAATCCAGATTCAGATTGCAGATTCTTATCAGATTTCATGATTCCAGCATCACCTTCTGTTTGATTTATTCAATTTTTCACTAGAATCCTTGAATTGAGAAAAGCTTATGTATTCCCAATTTTGAGTGATCCCATCTTGCGTTGTTTTTTTTTTTTTTTTTTGTTGTGTGTGTTATTGTTTGGGCTCCGTGCCAAATATCCAAAGGCCTTGAGAAAAAAAAGGTGCAGAACGAAATTCAAAGGAAAAATAACTATGTTTTATATATCAAGTGATGTATGTAGGAAAAGGTCTTGTCTTGTCTGGGTTGAGGGTAGGCACGATTCATCTGCTTCTTCACAGTGGTGTCGACTTTTGTTGGTCCTTTATCATTTTGCACTTGGATTTTATTATTTTTTACTATAGGCCGCCCCGTTCGAAGCAAGAAGCCACGCAAGAATGTCTTATCTTTCTTCCTCGTTAGGCGCAAAAGGGTCTAGCGAGAGACGTTTTTGATTCGGATCCCATAACATCTTTATTTATGCGCTGGGGTCTCACAACCTAAGTTACCGGGACACATTTCTTAGCTTTCTTGTGAGATGTTGATGTGGTCGCAGGATCATTAGTCATTGAAAAATTGACGGATTTAAAAGTGAAAGTGGCCCAGTCAGACTTAATTAGCGGCCGTCGGCCATTGTATTTTGTACCACACGGGTGACGGGCTGTCCCCAGATGAACTGCAGTTAGTTTTGCAATTGTTTATATGCAAGCGGGCTATGTTGAAAGACACATATGATTAAAAGGCGCAGGCCAGATGCATTATAATGAATGACGAATCTTGCTAGTGTGCAGGTACGTACCCTAACGCGGCCCGAGATGAAATGAGAGGAAACGAAAAAGTGGCGGGGGGTACCGGTCCGAAAATGTTTCGCGTTGCATCTAGGCCGTCAACAACTATTTGTGTCGCGGCAAATATGACTCTATTGGCCATCATGCAAATCTGGCCGTCTTAGGAAATGACGCACGGATGTTCCTAGTTGCATTTGGGCCATCTTTACGGAAAAGACGCGATTTTCTTCTTTGCATCTGGGCTGTCTTGCGGAAAATGACGCGATGTTCCTCGTTGCATTTGGGGTCATTCGGTGCGAGAAATGATTTTGCGATGCTTTTCACTGATTTCGGACGGTTGCCCGCAGAAGGTTCAATGCTTTTCATCAGGCGGGTGACACTGGTACAAATCCACACTGCCCATAGACATTTCGATGGTGCATAGCGCCCACCCAGTTTCGATAGCTATTTTTTTAATATGCAATAAACGCATTCATGACGTTAAACCGGAGATTGACGTAGCATAATAGCAGCCACGCACGACTATGATTTAGCGTAATAGCGCACTCACGACTGGCGAAAGATAAAAAAAAGCTACAAATTCATGCAGATCAGTGGCTACGCATCCTTATTTATGTATTATTATTTACCAGGTTTTATTGCCATTCGCACGCGTGTTCCTCGTCTTCCATCTGGGACGTCTTTCCGGTAAATGGCGCGATGTTTTTCGTTGCATATGGGCGTCTTTCGGGAAAGAGCGAGTTTTTAGTGCATCTGGGCCGTTCCTTTCCGGGGAAAATGACCGATGTTTTTCGTTGCATCTGGGCGTTATTGACTTACGATACTTTTCCGTGCCGGGAAAAACGGCGAGATGCAATGAAACGGCCGAGATGCAAAATTTGGCTCTCGTTGCATCTGAGGCCGTTTTTTTTTAAAAATAAAAAATAGAATTGCATTTAGTTGTCATTGTCCGCTCGGTCGGCAAAACGATCCCGGTCCGGGTTAGGGTAATAGATTGACTGAATTGGATTAGTGAAGTTGAGGACTGTTTAAGTTTCATACGCTGCAGTTTTGTTCAGATTTCTTAATGGTATGGGTCTCCAAAACTTTTCTTAGAGTTCTTTCACTGAAGTCTTGCAAATCGCAATAGATTTATGCACTGGCATGCATGCACGAACTTAATTCTTTTTTCAAATCTGTTGTTACCTCGAGACCATGGGAAAGTATTCCTGTTGATATTAGAACTTGCTACTCTTATTCTGTTCAAATTGTTGTGTAAGAAACCCATTTTCTTGTAAACTATTAGTTTACTTGTTTTTACATGTGCATGCTATGCAAATTTGTGTTGTTTTTGTTTGTAAATATGGCCATTGCATGCTTAGTTTGTCCATTATGGAAAGAAATCAACGTCATTGTGTTTGGGGCTGTAGGTCCATTTTCTTTCTGAGTTCCATTGTACCTTAAGCAAATTAGCACATTTTCTTGAAGGCGCCCCCAATTTTTCAAAAATTGAGACTTTTTATCACGAGTTGCATGGTAACTGACTAGTAAACTCTACCTGTGAATGGTTAAGACTAGAAAGTTTGTGTGTCACAACGAAGGATTTGTAATTAGAATAATTATTATTCGGGGATTCCCGATAATAATCAACGGTCTGGAAATTGCCTTCCAATGTGAAATTAGCCGGGAAATAGCACATGTACCGGTCACGCTCATACCATTTCGTGTTTTTTTTGGTTCAGGCAAGTAAGTTAGAGGTATCTTCTCGAGGGTGGACCTATTTCATCATGGACGGACATAAACGTAATATTTCCAGCTCTGCCGTTAAGTCCCATCTGGGATCCAATTCTAATTACAAAATCGCTTATTTTATGATAATACGCCTTTCTTAGCATTCTCGTTAGAAGTCTTATTTCCTAGACAATAACCACGTACCGTGCCAAATATCAATTTTGAAAATTGGTGTCGCTCTTCAAAAAACTGTTGCCATTATTGCGTTAAAATGATTTTTAATTGTTGTAACTCAAAAAATAGTATTATTATGAGCAAATTACTGTTTCCCACAGTCGGTCATGAGGCATAGGCCAGCATTACTTTCTGTGCGTTACGGACAGACTACAAAATGCGAATTCTTACAAGTAACTGAATTTGCACGTAAGATTAGGTACAGGGATTAGGCCCTACAGCTAGGCTGACGTTTTAGGTCGTCGATGAAAGGACCTTAAAGGTGCAAAACAAGAGATTTGAGGCACCCAACATTGTGTCATAATAGTAGCCATTGACGAAGCTATCAAATCAGTCTCAATGCTTTGAGTAAGCCAGTCGTGGATCCCAATATTGTTTATAGTGGGGGATTAACTTAGCGAATTGATGGTCCTCATGGTATACCACAAATCCCAAAACAGAACTCTGTTTAATTTCCAAATTTTGAACCTTTTTGAGAGCTATCTTGGAGTAAAATCCAAACAAAAATCAAACGTCCGTCTCCACATAGCGTGCTTGATTTCGGTTGTCACACTCATGCCCCTCACTTGTTGAAATGTTGATGTGAAACCTGGCATATCAGATCATGACATCGTGCCTCTTTAATATAAACATGAAACCAAACCCCAAAACAAAACTGCGTGAAAAGGTTTAAAATTTGATAAAGCAAATATGGGACAACTGAGAACTGACACACAGGAGTTTAGTAATTAGTTATCTCAAACGATCCTACTAAAAATTCTGTGGATGAAAAACTGCAAATTCATCTGCGAATAAACTCCAAAGTTCTCATGGCCAAATATGATCCCTCCAAGCTTAAAAGTGACAAAAGCACCCTGCATGGATAACTCAATCTATCAAAGGAAAATGAGGAGGAAGCGGACGTCTATACTGTCTTGCAAGAATGTCTCATCATCACTCCAAATGGCATAACTTCAGACAATATAGAAACAGCCTAGCTAAATACATCAAAACAGGCACCTAAACTACATCAATGAGGTTCGTGATTGGCGAAGCTTGACGCGAGAGACCGAAAACTTTGGTCATATGTTAAAACATGCGGAACTAGAAAACCTAGGTTACCAGCACTACGTACTCAACCAAAAACTATTTACAACGGATTATGAAAAGCCCAGGCCACTAAACAAACTTTGAGTCTGTCTTCAATATTCCAAAACCAGATTACATCAAAAACAAGCGGGGGAACATCTCCGCATCCTGACATTACTCATCTGTTAATCCCTCAGAAGGTGTCTTAAAACATGCAGCGCCTCGATCCATCAAAGGCCAGCGGCCCAGATGAGATTTCCCCCAGATTACTTCAAGTCTGTTGCTGTTGAGCTTGCTCCTGCCCTGACTTTCCTTTATCAGCAATCTATCAACACAGGGAAGTACAGGGCCAGTGGAGACAAGCCATTGTAACAGTATATTTAAGAAGGTGCAAAATCAGTCCTGCAAACTATCGCGCCCAATCTCCCTGAAACCCTGACATGCGTAAAGAGCTGGAGCATATATTTTGAGTAATGTAGCTAAAAACATCTGAGCCAGCGGTAAACATTCTCCTGACTCGCGCATGGCTTCAGAGAACGACTTTCAAAAGTTACCCAGCGCTTGACTTCCATCATGACTTGGCCACCACACTTGAACATCGTGGAAGCACGAAGGGATCTTGTTAGAATTTCTCTAAGGCGTTCGATAAGTTTCCCATCAGCTCAGTATCACGCCCAGTTGGATTTTAGGAGTAGAGGGTCAAACACTCGCTGGATCAACTGCTTTCTCTCTTCTCGCCAACAGACAGTGTCTGTTAATGTAGACACTTCTCAATGGGGTGAATGTAACATCAGGCGTACCACAGGGGATCGGTTTGGGCCCGGCACTTTCTTATGTATATCAACGACATAAAAGACACAATCAATATCACATCCGTTATTTGTGATGACAGCATCAATCTATAGAGAAATAAAAACCCAAGAAGATCACCAAATCCTGCAAAAAGACCTGCAGACTCTGGCTAAGTGGGCTGAGGATTGGCTGATTGAATTCAACATCAAAAAATGTGCTTGCTCATTCAAATTACACGCAAAAGGTAAACGGTCTCTCCACATACACATCTTGGCCAGCAGATCTGCTATTGTTGATCCGCACGATTATCTTGGCATATCCATTGCAGTGATCTCCGCTGGAACACTCATGTCAACACATTCCTCAAACATCTAACAGCACCTGGGTCCTCTACGCCAGAACATACACTCCTGTGTAAAAAGACGTCAGAGAAGAAGGCCTATGAGTCCCCTCGTTCGTCCGCGCACTAGATATGCATCAGAGATGGAACCACACAACACAACAAAACTTTAGTGACAGCCTGAGCAAAGTTCAGAGAGCAGAGCACGATTTTTGTGTTTGATGATTATCGCAGGACGACCAGTGTTTCATCACTCATTCAAACAACTGGAGGGGAGTCTCTAAGTAGACGTCTTTTGGCACAACAAGTAATGTTCTTCAAAATTCACCTACACGTGTTGTCAATATCCAGTTCCAAACATGTGTTGTTCCAGCTAATACATTTCAAGAAATGATCAGAAATTTAGAGTACAAGATCCCCCCCAACTACAATACAGATCTCTACATTTGCCTACTACAAGGTCCAGATCGTGTTTGGAAATAACCTTCCCAGCTCAAGTGGTCACCATTTCTACTGCCTCTGCTTTTAGAGAAGCAGCCCTAACAGCCATCAGAGCTATTGCTTCTCCGTTGGCGCAAAGTGATGTAAAACCATTCCTGCTCCGGTATATAGTGCACATTTGTTCTTGTTTTTGTTGACGTTTTGTTGAAATTTGCCTTCAGTTTTTTGATCTACATCTACTTTTACATTGCACCTTGTGGCTGGAAACGCCATTTTTCGCACTTCATCCTAGATTAGCTCAACGAGGCTGCAATATGGATTCAAAATACAAAGTACCAAGTGATTAATTTCATATAAGATTAGACATCAATAGATTCCCTATTGGCTTTACATAATCTCATTGATTATGATACAGAAATGTCTAAAGAGAGAAAAAAAATGATTTTGATTGCCTATATTCAATATAAAATATAGGCTGATTTTGTATTTGCTCCTATACGAAATTAGAAATTCAAAATTGTTATACCAAAGAAAAAATCATCCGCCTTATCCGTTCAGAGTGGGCGATATTTTTGATAAAAAGGCTTTAAATCAGGGCAAAAATCAAAGTATTTTTTTAGGCCACACTGGTTGTGCAATCTCTCGTTGCACCTTAAGGCAGCATGATGCGTGTGTGTCGGTCGTCGTGTGCATGAGCTTTTCTGCTGAACAAAATATCTGGGGGGGGGGAGATCTGTACGTACACAGGGCTGAACTTGGTGGAAGGGTGCGGCCCGTGCGGGGCTGGCGGCTTTACAGATTCGCAAACTGATTCGATTTACATCAGTATGCATTCTAAGTAGCCTAATTTGCATAACTAAATTAGCATATTTGACCTATTTTCATGATTTTCATAAGCCATTTTTTTGTGAAAAATATCTGGAGATCTGTAGGTCACACAGGGCTAACTTGGTGGAAAGGGTGTGGGGCTACCAAATATCAATCTGATGCGTTTGCAACAGTAAGGTGGGGTCGGGGTATTGCATAGGGCTGCCACTTGGGGGGTGTGGTTGTGTGTGGTCCAGTGGATGGGGTTGGTCTGGGGATATTGGGGGTGTTTCGGTGTTGTAGTCTTGGAAGATGGGTGGTGCCCAGTGTATATGGGGGTGTGTGGGTGTGGTTGTGGTCCGCGGGTTGGTTTGGAGTATGGGGGGTTGTGGTCGGGGGTGGGGGGGGTCCTGGGGGTATTGGAGGGTGGCCTGGGGGTTGTAGGGGGTACGGGGATGTGGTCCGGGTATATGGGGGGTGGTGCGGGGCGTCTGGGGGGTGGTACGGGTATGGAGATGTTGGATCCCTATGGGGTGGGGTCGGAGGTATGGGGGTGTAGTTGGGGGTATACATAGGGCTGACACTGGAGGTGTGATTTGTGTGTCCGGTTTTTGACACGGGTGTGGTATGGGGATATCAGGTGTGGTCTTGGAAGTATGGGTGTGGCCAGGGTATGGGTGTGGGTCGGGCTCCGTGGGTAGGTTGTTTTTTTGACTGTGTATGGGGGTGGTGTCCGTATGGGGGTGGGGCTGTGGTATGGGGGTATGGAGATGTGAGTCCGGGGAATGTAGATGTGGTCCGTAGGGGGTGTGGTCAATGCCTAGGAATCAGTCTTGATCCCCAACAAACAAAATTTTGTGAGAATCATTTAATTCGCTATTGTGTTAACTTCTAAAGTTTCGAGAAATCAACATTGATTCACGCAAATCAGTCTCCATGCTTTTGAGCAAGCACAGTCGTGCGCATCCAACTATTGTTAAAGGTGGGGGGATTACAACCTTAGCCGACATTGATGGAAATCCTCTGTAGACCACAAATCCCAAAACAGCATCTTTTCATTCCAAATTTTTGAACGTTTGTTAGAGGATTCCTTGGTCAACTCCAACCAAAATCACACGTCCATCTCCAATAGCGTGCTTTGATTTGGGTTGTTCAACCTCATGCCCAACTTGTTGACACATTTTGATGTGAAACCTGGCATATCAGATCATGACATCGTGCTCTTTAATATAAACATGAAACCCAACCCCAAAACAAACTGCCGTACAAGGTTTACAAATTTGATAAAGCAAATATGGCACCCACTGAGAACTGACACACAGGAGTTTAGTAATGAGTTCATCTCAAACGGTCCTACTAAAAATTCTGTGGATGAAAACTGGCAAATCATCTGCGATAAACTCCAAGTCCCACTGTCCCATATGTTCCCTCCAATCTTAAAAGTGGCAAAAGACACTGCCATGGATAACTCCATCATCAAAAGGAAAATGAGGAAGCGGGATCGTCTATACTGTCTTAAGACACAAGAAAGTCTAATTCACATCATCCGAATGCATAACTTCAGAAATATAGAACAGCCTAGCTAACTACATCAACAGGCCCACCTAACCTCCACATGAGGTGATTTGAGGAAGCTTGACGGAGCGCCGAAAATTCTGGTCCTATGTTAAACTCATGCGAACTGAGAACCTAGGAATTCCGCCTACGTACTCAGACCAAACTATGTACAACGGATTATGATAAGCCCAGGCACTAAACAACACTTTGAGTCTGTCTTCAATCCTTCCACACCCAGATCTACCAAAACAAGGGAACATCTCCGCATCCCGACTTACTCTCTGTTAATCCAGCAAGAAGGTGTCTTAACCAACTGCAGCGCCTCAATCCCTCAAAGGCCACGGCCCCGCTGAGAATTCCCCCCAGATTAACTCAATCTGTTGCTGTTGAGCTCGCTCCTGCCCTGACTTTCCTTTATCATCAATCTATCACACAGGAGAAGTACCGGCCCAATGGAGACAAGCCATTGTAACGCTATATTTAAGAAAGGTGTCAAATCAGATCCTTCAAACTCTTCGCCCAATCTCCCTACCTGCCGATGCTGGAAATGCTGGAGCATATTTTTTGAGTCATGCAGCTAAACATCTGAGCAGTGTACCATCCTCCTTGACTCGCAGCATTGCTTCAGAGAACGACTTTCAACAGTTACCCCACTATTTGACTTCCATCCATGACTGGGCCACCACACTAGAACATCGTGGACAGCCCACGTGATCTTGTTAGATTTCTCTAAGTGCGTTCGCTAAGGTTTCCCATCAGCTCTTATCCGCCAAGTTGGATTTTTACGGGATTAGAGGGTCACACTCCGCTGGATCAACAGATTTCATCATAACCTTCTGCCACAGGCAGTTTCTGTTAATGGTAGACAACTCTCACGGGGAATGTAAACATCAGGCGTACCACAGGGATCGGTTTTGGGCCCTGCACTATTCTTATTGTAATATCAAGCAACAAGACACCATCCAATCTCATCCGCTTATTTGCGATCAGCATCATCTAATAGAGACAATAAAAACCCAAGAGATCACCAGAAAAAAAAAATTCTGCAAAAAACCCTGCAGACCCTGGCTAAGTGGGCTGAGGATTGGCTGATGGAATTCAACATCAAAAATGTGTCTGTTCCTTCAAATTACACGCAAAAGGTCACCCGAGTCTCTTCCAATACACCATCCTTGGCCAGCACTTGCTATTGTTGATCCAGCACGATTATCTTGGCATATCCATGCACTGATCTCCGCTGAAACACTCATTGTCAACACATCACAAAAATCTAACAGCACCTTGGCCTCCTAAGCAGAACATTACTCCGTTGTTCAAAGACGTAGAAAGGCCTATGAGTCCCTCGTTCGTCCGCGCCTCGAATATGCATCAGAGACTTGGAACCCACACACAACCCCTTTAGTGGACAAGCTCGAGCAAGTTCAGAGAGCAGGAGCACGAATTGTGTTTGCTGATTAGCGCAACCGACCATGGTTCATCAACTCATTCAACACGTGGATGGGAGTCTCTTCATGTAATACTCTTCTGGCACAAAAGTAATAGGTTTCTTAAAATTCACCCACAACTTGTCAATATCCAGTGCCCAACATGTGTTGTTCCAGCAACATACAGTTAAGAAGGATCATCAACTTATGTACCAGATCCCAACTACAGCTACAGATCTAATAAAGTTGCCTACTACCCAAGTCCCATACTGTTTGGAATAACCTTCCAGCTCAATTGGTCACCATTTCTACTGCTCGGCCTTTAGAGCAGCAGCCCTACCAGCCTCAAGCTATTCTTTCCTCCGTCCTTGCAGCAAATTGGATGTAAACAATCCTGCCTCCTTTATGAGTGCACATTTTGTTCTGTTTGGTACTGTTTTTGTTGAAATTTGCTTCCAGTTTTTTTGCATCTACATCTACTTTTTTACTTGCACCTTGGCTGGAGACGCCAGTGTCCCGACTTGCATCCTAGTTTAGCTCAGCGAGCTGCCATAAATCAACATACAAGTACCAAGTAGTAATTCATATAGATTAACCTCAATAGATTCCTATTGGCTACACATCTCATTGATTATGATTAAAAGAGAGAAAAAAAGGTGATTTTGATTTGCTTAATTTCAATATACAAAAGGCTTAAATTTTGTATTTGCTCCTATACGAAATAAAAATGAAATTTCAAAAGTTTTGTTTACAAAGAACATTTCCTCACCTTAATCCTTCAGATGGGGATATTTTTTTTGATAAAAAGCTTTACATCAGGGCAAAAATCAGTATTTTTTTTTAGGCACACTGTATGTGAAATCTCTCGGTGTGCCTTAAGGCCGCATGATGCTGTTTTGTGTCATCGTCGTCGTTCATAGCTTTTCTTGTGACCAAAATATCTGGAGATCTGTACGTCCCACAGGTCTGAAACTTGGTGTGGATGGTGCGGCCGCGTTCGGTGCTACAGATTCTCAAACTGATTCGATTTACATCATTATGCATCTAATAACTAATTTGATAAGTCTTTAGCCTATTTGCACCTATTTTTCATGATTTTCATTAGCACTTTTTTTGTGAAATATCTGGAGATCTGTAGGTCACACAGGGCTAACTTGGTGAAGGTTGGGGCTACAATTCTCACTCTGATTCTTTGCCACAGTCAGGTGTGGTCGGGGGTATTGCATAGGGCTGACACTTGTGAGGTGTGCTTGTGTGGTCCGGTGATATGGGGTGTGGTCTGGGGATGTGGGGTGTGGTCTTGGAAGTATGGGTGTTGCCCAGGGTATGGGGTGTGGTCCGGTGGTATTGGGTGTGGTCCGGGGTATGGGGTGTGGTCTGGATATGGGGGTGTGGTCCGGGGTATGGGGTGTGGTCTGGGGATGTGGGGTGTGGTCTTGGAAGTATGGGTGTTGCCCAGGGTATGGGGTGTGGTCCGGGGTATGGGGTGTGGTCCGGGGTATGGGGTGTGGTCCGGGGTATGGAGATGTGGTCCCTAGGGGTGTGGTCCGGAGGTATGGGGGTGTAGTTGGGGGTATTACATAGGGCTGACACTTGTGAGGTGTGCTTGTGTGGTCCGGTGATATGGGGTGTGGTCTGGGGATATCAGGTGTGGTCTTGGAAGTATGGGTGTTGCCCAGGGTATGGGGTGTGGTCCGGTGGTATTGGGTGTGGTCCGGGGTATGGGGTGTGGTCCGGGGTATGGGGTGTGGTCCGGGGTATGGGGTGTGGTCCGGGGTATGGGGTGTGGTCCGGGGTATGGAGATGTGGTCCCTAGGGGTGTGGTCCAATGCCGAGAATCAGTCTTGATTCCCCAAAACAAAATTTTGCGGGAATCATCTAATTCGCTACTGTGTTAACTTCTAAAGTTTACGAGAATCACCATTGATTCACGCAAATCAGTTTAGGGGAAATCGATTCTCGGATTCTCGACGAAATTCTTAGCCCCTGATATGGGGTGTGGTCTGGGGATGTGGGGTGTGGTCTTGGAAGTATGGGTGTTGCCCAGGGTATGGGGTGTGGTCTGGGGATGTGGGGTGTGGTCTTGGAAGTATGGGTGTTGCCCAGGGTATGGGGTGTGGTCCGGGGTATGGGGTGTGGTCCGGGGTATGGGGTGTGGTCCGGGGTATGGGGTGTGGTCCGGGGTATGGGGTGTGGTCCGGGGTATGGGGTGTGGTCCGGGGTATGGGGTGTGGTCCGGGGTATGGGGTGTGGTCCGGGGTATGGAGATGTGGTCCCTAGGGGTGTGGTCCGGAGGTATGGGGGTGTAGTTGGGGGTATTACATAGGGCTGACACTTGTGAGGGGTTGTGTGTGGTCTGGTGATAATGAGGTGGTGGTCTTGGGATATAGAGTGTGGGCTTGTAATTGGAAGTATGGGTGTTGCCCAGGGTATGGGGTGTGGTCCGGGGTATGGGGTGTGGTCCGTGAGTTTGCATAGGGCTGACACTTGTGAGGGGTGTGCTTGTGTGGTCCGGTGATATGGGGTGTGCACTGGGGATATATGGGTGTTGGCTTGGAGTATGGGGTGGTGTTTCCCAGGGGTATGGAATGTTGTCCGGTGGTATTGGGTGTGGTCCGGGGTAAAGAGGTGGTCCGGGTTATAGTCCTGGGGTATGTTGTGATCCATGGGTAGTTGGAGGTATGTTCCTGGGTTATTGAGTTTTGGGTCCGGATATGGGGGTGTGTGGTCGGGTAGGGGGTGTGGTCTGGATATGGGGGTGTGGTCCGGGGGGATGGGGATGTGATCTGGGTATGTGTTTGTTTGTTTTTTATTTGCAATGACAAAAGAAAATTCAGATATACAAAACAAAATCAAACTAGGCCAACCAGCACATACGCACAACAATCAATTAGCCAGGATAACCCATTAAGAGGACTCAGAGATTTCCCGATGAGGGCGCTTTCATTTTTTTTCAACCAATCCGGTTTTTCATATACATAATGCTTGGTCCATCTACTAATCACTGTGTGAAATACTAAGCTCAGATCGAAGTCCTTCATATGAATATCATCACTTTGTTATACAATTCCGGATCTGGGAATTTTGTTAGGAACACGGTATCCTATGGGACTGTTATACTGTTCATAATTTTACTGCATGACACCAGCAAATCTGAATTCATCTCATACTTCTGAGAATTTCAGAATTTTTCTACCATCTATAGTTCTACATATGACTATTTTATTAATTACTACTACACCAACAAATTATATTTCGAAAGCTCTGAATCGGGTTAAGTCAGCTGAATTTGCCAACTTATTTCCAATGGGGTCCGTGAAAATGACAGAGGCACCTGTGAGCGAGGACAACAAGTAAAACAAAAAAGCAGAACTAGCAAATTATGGATCATGCAATTGAAAATTGCTTTTCACAACCCAACCATAAAACAGGAAAGAAAGTAACAAATTCAGCAAGAAAAAAAAGAAAAAAAAAGCCAATCTCCTGGCTCAATTCAAGATGTGCAAGATGGAGTTTAAAGGATGCATTTCGTGATTCCAGCACCTCTGTTTTATTCATTGTTCACTAGCTCCCCTTGAGAAAAGCTTTATTCACACTTTTTCGTTTGATCCCGACCTTGCGGTTTTGTGTTATGAGCATATGCTGTTTCCCACGGTCACATAGGTCACTGTGCTGCATTTTCTGGTCCGTTTACGACAGAAAATCAAAATTGCTAATTTCTTACAGATGCGACTGAATTTGCACGTAAGATTAGGTAACGTACACATGGATTAGCTAATGTTTAACAGTTCAGATCTATCGATATAAAATCTCAACTTTTGAGGTAATTCGGGGGCGTGTCCTATTTAGGAAATTAAAGTTACATGCACAATTAGAACTTTCCTTGAAAAGATGCTGAAATTGCACAAAACTATTCATGCACAGCAACATTTTACAAGTGTTAGGCAGGGCCACATATGTTACCTGAGGCATTTGTGCATGTAAAACCCGCTCTAAAATCGCACTCTGGTCGGGGGGAACGAGGCTGTGGATCACAAAATGCCCCTTAATAACAAGATGTTTGAATGTGGCCTTAATCGCTTACACATTTGATAATTGGAGGGGCACGTTGAATACTGACCCGTTGTCAAGATGATATAATGAAAAAGCGACAATGAGGCCACGTTGTCCGTCGCCATATTGGCCAAATAGACAAAATACGGACGCGTATCGAGATGCCGAACAAACTGTCGAATTCAGAACCCAACACACAATGATCTGAGTTCGCACGATGAATGGATGAACAAATGTCTTAAAGGAGCCAAAAATAACTGAACTTAATCAACTGAAACTCCTCCAAGGATTACCAGCATACAGTACGGTATGGGGGTGTGGTCCAGGGGTATAGGGGTGTGGTCCAGGGATATGGTGGCATAAGTGAAGTGGGGGTCGTCCTGCTGTCATCTTGTCATCGTGTGTCGTGAGCTTTTTTTTGTGAACACAATATCTGGTTCGAGAACCATTACATATATTGGACAACCTATTTGGGACCACCATCCCTATTTTTTCAGGTAAGTCAGGGGACGAGGGTGTGTGTGGATCACGAAATGCCCCTTTAACCAATTTTGCCTCAAAATCGCTGATTTTTGTGAGTTTTGGCCCAAAAAAGATACATTGATTTTTTGCCAAAAAAATAAATCCATAATTTCTTCTGGCCAGGGGGGGGGGGCAAAAAATTTACAATCCGGAATTTCCGTAACATCACTTTTTATTGGACAGAAAAGTTCCCTTAAAGGTCCCAGGAAATGCAAGAGAATTGATGTGGTTTGTGTCAAATCTACAAGGAGGGACCAGAAAGCCTTCAAATTTGGGTTGGTGATTGTTGAATGACATAATGTGGTTACCATTGATTTTCAGCTCTAGTACAATGTAATAGAAAATTCCCGAGTGAATGGTCCGGGGGGGGGTAGGGTAATCTATTCGTGACACTGACTGAAAATCAATAGTTTCACTAATGATGTCTGGTGTAGTGTATTCTTTTTTCTGGCCCTTGTTTATTGGAATGGAATGTCCCATCAAGATTTGGAGTAGGTTTATAATCTCATGTCCTGGGACCTTTAACTTTCTGTCCAAACTAGATAGTAATGTTAGCAAAAACTATGGATTTTGTTTATCACATAGATTTCACAGTAAACTAGTGCACCTTGAATTCCTTAAAGCTTGAATTCCCTTGGTAACTTTAATCTACATAATGGCTGTGCAAACATCCTTTTTTTCTTTCTTTTTATTTTAATTAGGGCTTTTACAGTGAGGGATTGGCATCCCGTCTTCCACCAGCCTACTTCAAGTATAGAATCCAACCAGGGGAACTTCCCCCAAACTATCACTGGCTTAAGCCAAATGGTAAGTTTGTAAAGACTGGTTATGATAAGATTGGATCAACATCCTGAGACTAACCTCAATTATGCCAAACAGCACTTAGAAGTATAGAAGACACCAGGAGGGAATTTCCATGTTCCAAAGCTATGCCCTGTTGCAATTGGCAAAATTTGCAGGGACTGACTTTTTTAAGGAGAGTGAGAGTGATAGCTCCCCTACAGCTCTCCTTAAGGCATTTTAGGAGAGTGATTTAAAGCTCCCCTTGGGAATCTTTTCTTTCCCTGGTAAGTAGTGGTAAATGCCATGGACCGCTCTCCTTTAAACACTCCCTGAT
>JAMKCH010031426.1:0-16313 GCA_023653785.1 Ophioderma brevispina | reverse complement strand
CGCAATTTTACCAAAAAATCAAAAACCGGGTTCAAATCCCGTGGGTTACTTGCTGGATTTATTTCGGTGCTTAATATTCTGGATTTAATCTGTATACGAGCTATTGATAATACAGAATACCGCTCTCCTCCCTGGTTCACTTGGAATTGGGCAAATGAATCATGAAAGCATCCCGTTCCTTCGAGGAGACGTTAAGCGAAGAAGCCGGTCGGTCCCTTTAGAGAGAGTCACACCTGTACATGGACATTCGCAGTCCTGTCGAAAAGAGAGGGTGTAACCCCTATTGTTTCCAAACCGCCCCCCCCAGTCTCACCCTAAAAATGGGGACCTCATGTTAGGGACCGTCCGTATATCATAGAACCCGCGGCTAGCTCCGGTAAGGGGTCTCTTTTCGTTCGCCAAAGCAGTCGTAAGACTATCGTAGCCCTAGTTGCGACATAGGTTACTACTAAGATTTTTTCCGCGTTCGTGAAACTTGGATGTAGGCTTTAACGTGTGTCTTATGAAGTAACCAGAATTTTACGATTAAAACTACGGTATTGTCACGAGTACAACTAACACACTCGTATTGGTGGGGATTTGACGGAGAATCGGTCCACTGTTCGCATTTCATCCATCTTGTTAGCATCTATCATGGTAACAGCACTTATTATTATTCAGAAAATGAAGGAAGACACAGTCCGACGAAAAATAAGATATTAAACAACCAACCCTTGAATCTATATTTCAGACCAGGCGTGTCGTTGATGCTGTAACCTGCAAAAAAAAACATTTGATGAGAAATTAAAAAACGCCTTTCTAAACTCTAATTTTGCACCACGTTTCGTAATAAATATTTTTGAAAATCTCTGTTTATATCTCAACATGTTTAAAAGGCGAAACATGTTAAGGCATTTGACATTAGGTGTTTAGACATTTGAACGGCCAAGTGTTTAGAGATTGACATGTTTAATACTAAACACTAATTTGCACCATAATTCCTAACCACTGTTTTTGCAGCGTTTGAAGTCTTGCCCAACTTGATATATAGGGCTTATTTTTAAAATAAGGCACAAAACTTATTCTAGAAGACTGCGTTGGTTTACGCCAAAGTGACTAGCAGCATCTTAAAGTCACACTCTCTTTTTTCCAATAATATGTCATTTATTCACATACGGTCCGATGTTTGCTGAATATCATTGTACTGACTCAATTGAAGCAAATCGGGGGCATAAATTAACAAAAACAGATAAACATTAAAATTAATAATCATATATCTGTCTTCGGTAAGCATGGCATTGTAATAAATACATCCCATGTCCCTCATGATCAAAATGGCCTGCATCCCTTTTCCACACAATGATTTGCTCATCTATCCATGTCATGCACAAAAAAAATAAGGAAAGAAAGAAAATGAAAAAAGAAAGAAATAAAAAGGAATGATGGCCTATACAACCAATATGAATCATCCTCTGATCTAGTTTCAAGGCTGACTCAAGAGATTTTTTCCGAGATGGTGTCTCTCAATTTTCTCACAAATCGGGGTATTTTTTGGCATATACATAATTCTTATCCACACTTATCGCAATTGCCTCGTCCACCCAAGCGAAATCTGGGTAGCTACTATGGGGTATATTACGATCTAACGGCTGCTAGTGCGCGCTTGTAAGGCATGTCTTCGAGCAGCCACCTAAATGAAGCGAAATGATCGTGACGATTTCTTGAAGGCGGCGGTGTAATAATAATTGTCAGGCGCTGTGTTTGCTTTGTAGAGCGCCATATACAAAATGCTCAGTATATTTATATTATGTATTTATTACTCGCTGTGTTGTGAAATAGCTAACGTTGTAAGAAAATTCCGGATCAGGAATTGTTGTTATACAGTAGGCCTTCCATGGTTACTGTTATACTACAAATTTGGTGGAATTAAGTATTTTAGTTGACTATTTTTAGTTCACATGACTAATACACCACAAAACATCATATGTTGAAAATCTCTAAGTCAGCATTGAAAAAGTTGCCACAACTTTATGTTACTTATTGCTAATTCACCTGCCTGTATATTCATTATATCTTTTTTGGTTTTCATATATTGGATATAGGCCTAATATTATTTTATTTTGTTACGTAAAATATTTTTTTGTTTCCAACCGTACAAGAATAGACTCCGAATGAGAAAAAATAGCCGGCCTCTTTGGTTTTGAAGCCAATTTTCTTTCTGTGCCGGGTAGGGCCTATCTAATATCTATCGAAAGTACACAGTAATAGAACACGATGAGGCCAATGCTAAGAATAATTTAATTGTTATAATAGACTTACAAGATAAATCTAATGAACGGCATTCTCCTATACAGCAGGAATCTAAAAAATACGGAGGTGTTCGTCTGAGTACTTATCAGATTCAATAGGTTATGCTCACCCCAAAACACACGTACGTGTCAAGCCGTTAATCGATTTACAGAACTGGCATTCAACACCAACTCTTACATAATTGCGCCACGATTGCACCCAAATGGACGACCCATATAATGATACTAAGTTATGCGGCGAGGCTGTTACTACGACTGTCTAGTCATTGTTCGCGAACCCACGTAAGTCACAACTTGTAGAAATCGTAACAAGCTATCAGCAAATTTACGTATACACTTCCCGGATACACTTACGATTCAAGTTTCGTGGACGAACCCCTGCTACAAGTTAATAAATCCTGACACCACCACCAGCCATTACCAATGACTTGGGACATGCTAAGGAAGAAGACCTGTATATTAACTTTCGGAAAAATATTAGATATTATATAATACATTCTGCCCCTGTCTCAAAAGCCGTATTTGGCCCTGTTTTAGCAAAACACCACCAGCCAACAAGAATGACAATAACCACAACATACCTCGATTAGCAATTGCTTTCTTCGACAGACATGTTTTTCGTAAACGGGAAGTATTAGGATTCTGTATAATATTCAAAGGTAAAGCTTCCGTTCAAGTTCTCATTTTCTGACCACGGCGGAAGATAAATGACACCGTCCATTATGAACCTACATAGCTGACTCGGCCTCTATGTTGACGTTCGAGTCTTGACGCAAGCAGAACTGCCGGAGATGGACAACTCATTACGGCAGCATTTTCGTTTGTTATATCCATTTTCTGAATGACGGATGGAAATTCCACAATAATTGTGTTATATCGAGAAGTGTTTAAGTATAACCAGACCGTCAGAGGGCTTGCAATTTTACTGCACTTTAACCACGGTACAAAATTTAAAACAATAAAACAAAAAATCACGACAAAAAACACCCTTTAAACAATAATAATAATCCAAAAGGTAATTTGTATCATTCCACTTATTTGGGATTTTGATTGATTCGATGATGATTCATTAGTGTAATCAGTCCGGGATATATCACTAAAGATACTATAGACATAATTAAATGTTTACTTTTTTGACACATTTATCAATGCCTCTCAGGGGGCAGATAGCAAATATTCTCCAATCCCGCGCTTGGGTAAGTCCATCGGTTAAATATTTGAATTAATCCAAATGTTAAATTCAATAACAATAGTAAAGGGGATGACACCGATCTAATTATATAAAGTTTGTAAAAGTTGTAAAAGTTTGTTAAAGTATGGAAAAGTTTCGTGCCGATATCTCAAGCCATTATGGAGGAGCCCCAAAAAAAAATGTGATTTTCTAAGCCATGAGTACTTTATAAAATAAATTGGTCGACCAAAAATGGCGGAATTTCTTCGCTCATAACATCCAAACCAAACATCAAGATCTAAGATTCAAAACGTAAAGGAGAAAAATAGTAGCTTTCTTCTGACACCAAAGACTTGACCACTTCAGGTAAAATGTTGGGTTCTGGGGGACAAGGCTTATTAGCGATCGGGTAATGGCCCATACAAGTACGAGTCCCTAGGACGACCTTCAGATGAAAGACTGCATACACGAAGCGTAAATTGAGAAGGGATAAAAACGGATGGAGAGTTTGGTATGCACAAAGAATACTGTGCAACAAAGCGTATACCAATGATTGGAAAAGAAAGTTTTTCGATCCGTGTGTATATATCAACAATAAAACTATGGTGTAGGACATGGTTCAATTACAAATTGCTCGAACAAAAACTGATCTACAGCCCAAGGAGCAATGGAAAGAAAAAATCTCAAACTGGTCACTAAGAGATAAAGTAAAAAGCAGTGAGCTACGTCAGAAAACAGGAGTGAAGGACATAAATTGACAAGATAGGCCAGCAAAGGGAAATGGGCTAGATTAGCAACCAAGATCTGGCAAGAGAAAGCGCGGTAGACAGAAGAGGCGGTAGCGAGACGACACAAGGACGAAATAGGAACAACTCAGACACTTAGACAAGAATGGCCTAAGATAGAACAAATTGAAAGAGTCATGGGGAGGGATACGTCCGACGTTGGACGGAGACATCTAGGCAAGGCAGGCAATGGCCCTTTAAAACGAAAAAAAAATCGAAAAAAACAAAAACATGAGAGTAAGGCCATAACGGGGTCAATGAATAGTGTAATTTTATCATAAAATTTGTTTCGCTTACACATACGTGTATATTTAACCCCACGGATAACAAGGAATTTGAGGCAGATGAACCACGTTAAAATTGTGCCTCTAACTGTTAATAACCGTCCTCCTCTGTTATAAAATTATATGAAAACAAAACAAAATTAATAGCCAGCATTCGAATTGAGACGTGCTCAGTGGATATGATATCAATAATTGTACGCCTCGTATGCTTACCTTAAAAGAGGTGGTGACGGCAATGATATAAGTCGAACCAATGGGTGGGATAAATATTATAAATATTATATTATTACAAAATACATTTATATGGCAAACAAATTTCACACATGAAAGAATGACAAAGTGTCTGGCGTTAGGATGAAATGTATCTTATGGTCGTTGTTGAGCCAGTTTATTTACAAGTCATGTCTTCAGATGCTGAGAACTGCCTTGCATGAAGTCATGGCTTTCTGAAAAAAACCATAGGCTGTGAAGCCAGTTTTAAGACATTTCTACAAGACATTGTTTACATAAGTTATGTCTTGAGAGCTAGGATTGCGTTACTTAATTGCCTCTGAGGCAACCATGTCTTGTATCCCTCATAAGTCGCATTTTTCGGACATGGTCTTGCCACGAAAGATAAGTCCTTTAAGAAGGTTGTCGTTATACAGATCATGTCTTGAAGCACATACGTTAATTCTGTTATTAATACATCAAAAGTGATGCTTTTATCGCAGCGTTCGATGTGATCGCGTCGCAACGCAAGGCAACCGTAACGATCGCATCGCCTCGTAGTCTTGCAACGCAGTGTGGGAGAGGCGGTGAACTGACCCAGTGTCATAAATAGTTAATAAGAAGGTTTGGAGCCACAGAATTGAGTCCACATTATAAATTTTCTGAAATAATAACAATGTCTAATCGACATTCGAAGAGTTATTTATATGTATAATATCTTATCTACTTTACAGACAATACAAAATGCCAATAAAGATTGACATTCAGTACCCGATATTGTAATTTTGATCGGTTATAAACGAGGGGGGGGGTGGGTAATATTGATTTGCCTACAGATTATAAACAATGAGACAGAATTCTACTTCAAACCTTCAAGAAAGTAAATTTCAGACAGCAAGTTTCATACACCTGACCTCATAGTTAAGATAACACAACAGTACAATGCCAATAAGTAACTCTGACACATCATATTGGTGAGTCGTCAATGAGTTTGAGTAACAATGAGACAAAGTTGTATGCGGCATCGTTCCAAAATCTAAATAAAAGTAAATTACCAACAGCCGAAGTTACCACCATGTACTCATAGTTACACCTGAATCTTACACAATTTCAAACAACACTCTCTACTGGTACCACATCGTCTAGCAGTAACAAAGAGAAACAGGGCCTTCCGCGGAGTCTTGTTTCATATTGACGTAAATACCGGATGATATATACAATTAATTGACATGTTCTAGTATTAATAACATTATGTCGCAGGTATACTTTAACTGATTTTACGAGTAAATATGATCGATACATATCTGTGACAATAGTAGAAACTTACTTTTTATCTGCATCTAGTTGGGGACCATATGTTGGAGTGTTTTCTTCGGCTGCACAAAAGTACATATAAAACAGCACCGTCCTCTCGTCTAAGAAAATATGCTAACGGCCTGAAATGTTTGGCATTGCATTAAGTGCTAGCAAAAAATAATTTCGGACGCAGGATTTATGCACGTCCTCATTAGTTAAGATAACAAAGTTAGCTATGATAAATATTTGCATAACAATGAAACAAAAGTGGCACATTGCTGCAATGTCAAAAAATACCTAATCTTGAAGTTTGTACTCACATTTACACCCGGATCTTACACACCTTGTAACAACCACTCTTCTGCTGATACACACTCGTCTGGTAGTACACCAAAGAGCATAGGACCCGTTGACTGGGTCTGCTAAATAATGACGAACATAATTGTTATGGTATTAATTAACCCAAAGGTCGTAGGACAAAAACTTTAACATGATTTGCGAGTTCAATACATATAAACAATATCGAAACTTAACATTTTCTCTTACAGTTGTTGACCAGTTTTGAGATGTTGCGTGCGCAAAATAAGCACAAGTCAGGCCTCCCAATTCAGATCTGCCTGGCACCAGTGCTTAACGTTATTGCTCTTAAATTGAACAGTCTACGAAAAAGTGGTATACGCTGACGGCTTGAAATGTTTGGATTTTTGAAAATAACCGACCTTTAGCCGATATTTTTAAAATACTTTGAAAAAAAAGTTGACTACAACTTCTTCCCATGTTCCATTTCGGAAACTACATAAACGTATATCGTTTATACGTCGCATCTGGTCGTATCACACATCAGACAGCCGTGACCGGTATTGTACTTAATTTGCTAAACTCAACAGAATAAATACTGTTATGCTCTGCCAGTATAACTTAAAGGAAAACAAGAGTTAAAGTTTCCAGCAGTCGAATCATTGAAATATTTTTATCCGGCGTACTAGAACAGTACAAATCCATGTCATGAACGTTCATCCAACGTTCGTAGTCCCATCTGGAGCACTTTCAAAGTTTCAACCCCACCACATGTCATGATGGGGTTTAGTCGTCATACAGGACACCCTGAACAGGATCGTTACGAAGAGGGAATGAAAATACGAAACATCAAACCAGACTACACAATCTGAATCTCTAAAATAATATAATCAATTAGTGAACAATAACCCAAAGACTTTGGTTTGCTACAGAGGAAGTGAAGGGTAAAGGGATAGAAGCTTAAAGAAGATTGGACATCCGTGGCGTGATTCGAACCCGGTGCCTCCAGCGCACCATTCCCATGAGCAGGAATGGCAAGACACGAGGGAGTCGCTGGCGATTTCGTGCCCATAGGATATTGGTAAGATGACGTCTCGCAGTCTTTTGGACTTTTGAGTTGGTAGTTGATAGGGTTAAAAGCCCATTTTTATGACATAAGAGTAATATTATGATTAACCTGTTTGAATGGAAATTTCTTTGAAACACTGCTGGTTGTTTTCCTTTCTGACAATTTTGTAGTTGGAAAAAATAAATTTGGAGAATTCTATAGACTTAAAAGACTTCTGCAAATCTGCAAATGTCAAATATTTTGCATCTTTCGCGTGGATCACTAATAGTGTCGTTAACAAACCATACAAAAGGAAAAGCTTCATGTAACCGATATGAATTATTTTGTTATAACTAATGGAACCCCCCCACCCCCCCCGGCCAAAGTCATCGTTGATTGTTCTCTGAGGACCCATCTTAAACCAGTGAAACGTAGGGAATCTCTCGAAATTAGTTTCGACAACATCCATAATCTTAGCATCAGAGATTAGTGTCGCGCTCAATTCTCCTATGCATTCACAAACATTAAATTGGAAAATTAACTTGAATAATTAATTCGTGTTATATTTTTTATTATCTGTTTGGGTGCCCGCCATTGCTTATGCTTTCGAAGGTCATGATCGTGATAGTGTGTATAATATAATATACTGCGTATGTTCATCGTTTTCTGGGCCTGCTTGGGTAGACCTAGCTTGCCAGATTTTTTGACACCTCAAACCATCTGTTTTGGGTCTTCCGACAGTTGACTCTGGTACCTCCGACGAGTTGGAAGTTCAGAGGCATTGCGCATTAAGTGCCAAAATCACTTATATTAAGGCGTTGGCTTTTGATCTGATCAAAGATGGAGCTTATACACTGATTTTGTTTCGAGTTTGGTTTGTTGTCTTTTGTTGTAGCCCGGGGTTGGGACTGGCAGCAGAGCGGAGTGATGAATTGGGGGTTCTTTTAACATCCATTGGTACGCTGGGTGGGAAAGTTGGATCTTAGAGAAATGTGATGTTGTTCACTTTATGGATCGTGTTTAAAATTAAAAATTGATACAGACAAATTCCATCAATATACAAATCCGTTATAAAATACCTGAAATGGATAGATTGTAAAACTTGCATTGAGCGTTTAAAAAATGCACCAAATAATATTATAAAAGGCAGATGGAAGGGCTCTAGTTTCAATTAGAAGTCAGTTGTCTTTCTCTGGCCTTTTCCTTTCATTTAATAAGTAGTATTCATAATGAATTTATATACCCGTGTAAATCGCGACCCTTAAGGCATTGATACATAAAATAAGTAGATTAGGACAATTGAAGGGTTCAGAGAGAATTTACCCAACTCTGGTATTGTTCTTGTGTTTTAATTGTGCAGGACGAAGCCATGGATAGTGCGGGTTGGTTAGGTCAATGATGAAACAGTTCCGTTAGGGATTTTGGTTGAAAAGTTGATTTTATTGGTTTTCATTCAATAGGGAACCAGGACAGTCAGAAAATGATGGGTACAAATTTTTCGGACTGCTTCCCCCTTCCCAATGGGGGTGGTTTGTAATGGACTACAGGGAAAAATTAACATCGAGTCATATGTGTTTTAATGACATTATTAACATGTTCGTCTTCTTCTTATAAGGATTAGAAAAGTATATATTTGCCTAGGTTACGACCTTTAGTTAAAGCGCGATAGCCCCATGATGGTTCAAGGTCATCCTGGGGTAAAATACCATTGCTCAGATTTGTTGAAATGGTGATAATGTTTGTATTGTCTCACAGGATCAAAAAGTATTATTTACAGGTGTGTGACATTTGTTGGCTAATACATAGCAAAATGTCGCAGGGGTCTACATGTCTATGGGGGTCACCAAGAACTTTCCCTGGATGTCGCTATTGGTGATTGTGATTATAAAAAGAAATTTAAAAGCATTTGCTGTTTCAGTATGACACCAAGGATCATTTTTGCACCACTTTCAACAAAATCGGAAGCACTTACCCCAGGGTGACCTTGAACCATTATGGGGACTATATCGCTTTAAACCAAGGTTGGAACTAGGCAAATATAATTGTTGTACCCTTATGAGGAGACGAACGCGGTTCGTGTACATTAAAACACCCAATTGACTCGATTTTAAATTTTTTCCTGTACTAACAGTTCTCCCATGAGGAAGGGGGCGCAGTCCGAAAATTGCACCCATAATTTTCTGAAGTTAGGGTCCTATTGAAACCCAAACAGACAACATCAAATCATTTTAGCATGAAAATCCTACGGGAATACACACCAACCCGCAATAGGAACAACAACAACCACTTGGACTGGTTTTATTACAAAATTACTTGAATTTCGCACAGAGGAAGAAAATTGTTATAGGCTTATACATGCAAACATTTAAGACAAAGCTTTACTTTGATCAGCGTCTAATTACATTATACCCTACAGCCCCCCCCACCCCCCCCCCCCCCACTGTACCATGTGCTTTATCCGTTGCAGAGTATTGCGAAAGTTGTAATGTAAATTATGCCGATCAGCAAATCTTTGGAACAAATGTTCAAATTCAGTCAAAGCATTGGCAAGCTGAGACTCTACCGCAGTAGTTATGGCAGTTCTAATAGTTTACTTTTTTAAAAGCGAAAGATCCAAGATGTCTTTTCCATGTTCAAAAACATGTATAGCATACGGGGTTAGGTTTACAACGATATTCAAATCCTGAGGTTTTTTTCCGTTAGTCCTCACTAACAACGCTTAAAGGTCCCAGGAAGTGCAAATAGAATGGATGGTTGTGTCAGTCTATTAGGAGGACTATTTAAAGCATTGTATAGTGGGTTGGGTTGGTGATGACATCACTTTGTGGTCCCGTGTTTTTTCCCCCCCCCCAGAGAGTGGTAAAGAGAAATTTCCAGGTGACTGGTGTGAATCTAAATTCATGACCACTGACTGAAAAAATCAATAAGTTTCACTAATGATGACAATGGTAGTGCTATTTTTTTGTGGCCCTTCCCCTGTTTGTTGGAATGGGAAAGGAATGTTCCATAAAGATTTGAAGTATGTTTATCATCCCTATTCCTGGGACCTTAACGTTGCAACGATTTAGTTCCACCCCTTCACCAGTATGAAATAGATGAAAGACCGAAACCGGAAAGGTGGCCCAAAAAAACAATACAAATCGGACTTGAACTAGCTACACATACTTGGTACACCGCAAGATACGTGCACATTACATATAGTACAACTCTCAGTGAAACTAAGCAAACAAAACCGTTAATTTCTTAACCTAATTTAGGGCTGCTGAGTCGACACACTCATTATGCAACTTATTATTAAAAAACTTGGTTCTGAACTTAGATGTGACCATCGCGTGAACATTGCTCCAAGGCAAGGAAAATGCTACTGTGACTCCCATTATATATAAAAAACAAAATATAATACATATAGTGCCAGTCATGTTTGTGGATCCAAATTTAAAAATGAATGTGACCGCTTTAAATTTCACTGAATCGATGAATCAATCTGAGAGTTTAAAGCACACAGAATGTTATATCAGGAATAAAGTAATGCAGATTAGTAGTTTGTACCGTAAACATTTGGTCAAAAATCCTCACCAAAACACAGGAATGTTTTTTTCTCAAATAACATATTAATTCTTAATATTTAATACGTTTTAAGAAAGAGTTTGGCTCACCCATCGAACTGGGAAATCTAATGATCCAATGCGGAAATTTACTAAGTTCACTGCGAACAGTAGAGGGGTATAACAATTGAATGTCTTTATACACAAAATTAAAAAAAGTAGTTCCACCAATACGTATATCCAAGCTTACTGTATGGACATGGTGGCAGTATTGATATGATATAATTTGCCATCCCCCCAATTAGGAAAATGTGGTTTAATGAATATTTTAAATAGCGGCACAACAAAAACCACCATAATGGGGAGAAAGACAAGAAAGAAAGCGACATTTCGGGGGGGGGGGGGGGGGTGTCTAATGTTGTTTTAGGCTCGGGGGATACCCTCGCGTCTACCAGAGCCTTCTTGATAAACAAAACGCCCGAAGGGGTGGTTGCCACTCGTCGTTGACACCCTGTTTTTTTTACTGAACATCCACAAATTCCCACAAATTTAGTACATAAGGATTAGCTACAAGTTCTTCTTTCATTTGGTATCAAAATAAGTACCAATATTTGCATTATGACGTCACGATGACGTCAGAGTGAGCACGTTAAAAAAATATGGTGGAAATTGAGATTTGACTCAAAAAATTATTATAATCTAAAATGCTCTCTCTGAGTATATAAAACTAGAGCCAAAACCGCAAAATTGACAAGTTTGCCGATATGTAGATTTTGATGACGTCATTCTGATGTAAAGCTAGATAGACATGTGGTAGATCATGTTGGTATCAAAAGAAAGAGGAGAAACGATAGCTATGGCTTAACACTTAAATGCATTTGTAAAAGGTCCTGTGCTCCCAGAATTTCGTGCACCAGTTTCAAAGCAAAATTATTTTTGCCAAAAAGTAATTCCTGAATAGTTGCGCATATTTGTTGGAAAAAACATTCATAGCGACCATATACAAGGTGGATTAACCATTATAACAACAATAATTGTAGCAAGGTAGGCCGTCCTCTTTCGAGGAATTCTTATTGCCATGTCACATGTGGAAACAAGAAGAGAGTCCTTAAAAAGGGCAATTCTGCTTAATGAATTTAGCTTTGACTAAATTTAGGCGGTGATATTATTTTGCATAACGAGCACTACATAGGGGGAGGAGGTGGTATTAGTAATTAATGACACACCAACACTATTGTGTCAATATGTGTCGTGAAGATACGGTATTGACATAGAGGATTAATGATCATACTGCTTTGAATTTCCAATTCCATACTTCAGGAATTTAGTTAACTAATTCCATATATATATAATTATATATATTATATAGATATATATATATAATATAATATTATATAACATGATGATTGTATTAATTGTCTTATTTTTGTACTTGGAATTTTATACTCACAGGCGTAAATTCCAACAAACAAAACCCAATTTGCTGCTTTTAAAATTTAGTCAAGATTAAGAAGAATAGTGAGTAAAATGGCAGAAGAAACAATAAAGGAAGCTAGGGACATCACTTTAAAAAAAGTCATTTCTCATCATGTTTCTTTGATTTAAAATTTGACCATGGAAAATATGTGTGTATGTGATTTTCAGTTGAATGGAGGGTTGTAGAGTTGTGTTTAATTTTTGTTTGTCCCTTGTTCGCTTGTCCTCTGTCTAGTGTTTTGTGTTGTTGTAATTTGACTGTTTTGTTTGGTTTTGAAAAACCTGTACTTAAGCTATAATTGGGTTCATTCTTCATCCAATCTCAACATGCCTTGCTTTTCACGGTACCAGGTACTATGTAGGTTGGTTTTGGATGATTGATACCCAAATTAATTACCTTTGGCATGGTCATTTCTTTTGAGGTTGCCTAAATCACCAGTCACACCTCTTGATCCCAAAATATTACTTGGTACCAAGAATATGTACCAAGCTATGGTATAATAATAATAAATTTGATAATTACCATTATTGGTTATGGCATTATGTAAGGTTGCACATTTCATGAAAATGAATAAAAAAGCATCTCAATTTTGACTTTTCTGAAGCTGATCAGGACATACATATGCGACATCGACCAAGCAAATAATGGCCATTTATTACAAGAAACCCACCTGGATTAAGCGGACAAAGGACTTCATTACCCTTGTTTGTTGGAAAATGCAGAGCCTTTGTAATGTCAATTCAGTTGAATAGATGTCAGGTGTTAAGACTCGTTATCCCCGCCCAGTTTTGGGTAGACGTTGCATATAGAAGTCTAGTACGCAAATTAAGCATTGCCTTTGATTCCGTCATGCACTGTATGAGGTTGTGCACTGGGACTTCTATATGAAACGTCTATTCAGTTTAGGATGAAGCTGGACTCGTTCGCCGATATAAAAATAAACTTTGAGTTCTACTGTGAGTTCAATAATTTTGACTGTTATTCATATTATTGAAAAAAGAAACTAATGTGAACAAAACTCCGGTCAATATGTTGCGTGGTAAGCTGTGACCAACATTTTTGTGCAGAACCATGATCCATAACATTATTGCGGGACCTCATTTCTATTCAATTTACACGAGGTATTTAGAAAAATACCAAAGGGACAAGGGGGGTCCCCAGGAACCTATGCTAACAACACGGTTAATTGAAAAGAAATGGGGTACGCGACAAGTTAATGTAAGTTAAGTTTTGTTCTGCACAACAGGATGTTAGGTCCACAGTCTGCCAAACAACTTTCTTTCATGATTTTTTGTTCATCTTTGTTTCCTTTTCGGAGAAATGATGAATGTATGGTCAAGAGTTTAATTGAAACGCACAGTAGAAGCTAAGATTATATTCGTGAAAGAGGACGAGGATCTTGTGCTTTGCGTCATGAAAAAAAATAGCTCCAATCTTAATTGGTGATGAGCCACCTGAAATCCTTTTTATCTGGAAGTACAAAGCCATTGTTATTTACCACTACAGTTGAAAAAGTATTGTAGTGTTTTATCTCTGCATACCGAGCGGATTTTACTGGATATCAACAGTGCTATTATTTGCTCGAGTCAATGCTGCATGAGTATATTACTGGTCACTGATATTTAGGAAAAAAAATTTTTTATTAACATAAAAGAAACACTGCATTTTCAATCACATGTGCAACTTTTGCACTTGACAAAACCCAGAGTATGACAAAGGTATAATTAGAAAGATTAAATTGCAGACAAATTAGTGACTTCGCCGATATGTGCCGTAACCAATGTCCTTATGCAAGCATCTTTCTCTCTGATCCCATGGAGTAAGGGGACTTATTACACTGTGGAAGATATTAGGGGTTTAAAAACAATAAAACTACCTTCGGGCATAAAAAAGAAGCAAATGGTCTCTCTATCTAGAATGATGCTGTCATGAATTACAGCGGCCTGTGTTGCCACCCCAATGTACGTGGCGTCTTGGCACACAGCGCCCGCCATAGTTGAATCACGGTCAGAAAGTACTTTGAGCCACGCGACCTTGGCAAATCCTCCACTGCGCTAGGGAGTTATCAAACACATCATATCGGATGAGCGTGGAAACTCCAAAGTAAACACAAGTGATCGAACCCTTAGATTTAGCGTTTGATTCGGATTTTTTGTACATTGTACACTGGGAGATTGCACAAAATACATGGCCTATCGTACGATTTACGCACACCAAAATATTCCTAACTCAATTGTCTAGTTAGGAGACTAGTTATAATATGGTTGATTTTGAAAACAAAAAGATGAAAAAACGTTGAAAAAATACGATCCATACCAGCATTTTTCTTACCTTATTAGCTGGCTCAATTATAGATTGTGCTTGTCAAGTCATTCCACACTCCAGGCACTCAAAAACTAGTGAGCTAAGGGGCCTTTTTTGGAGGAACCCGGTTCTAACATCACGATCGACCACCTGATTCGTCGATTTCGCAATATCCAGGGTACCACAAAAACGTTTTTTTCATACCTTGTTCAACCAATCGCAGAGCCAACAAGCGTTTGGCTGCTGGGTAGTCCCATGACGTAGTGCAAGGTCTAAGAATAGTCGGCCAATTAGCGATACGGAATCGGCGGCGCTGTGTTCGAGCAGCTAACAGATGCTATGGGAGCGGAAATGGTGTGATGTAGGTTCTCCTATTGGTCCTCCATGGTTACTACACGCATGATTGTTTCAGCCACTATACCCTATGTGTATGGTTTCATAACATGGTACCTAGGAGGCTAGGACACTCTTCACGGGGGAATCTGAGTTTCGTTAACCGGCTAACAGCATCTTAAAGCGAAATTGCCAGTCTAATAAATCTACGCTTCAACATATTACAAATTACATTTTTGTTCAAATGAATGTCTTCAGTCAGACAAATGACACTCTATTATTGATAAACAAATGTTAAAAGTTTATAATATCCCGTATGATGCAGCCATTTTGATCAGTCCACGAGAAAAATAGAAATCATGATGGTAATGTCGGCCTATATAGTGTGTCTTGAAAGAAGCAGCCATGAATGACAAACCAACTTTTTCAGCTATATTATGTTCAAGAATCCGCTCCGGTTTTTAATCGATCGTTACTGCTTTTCTACTGAAACACTATGTAATCCGATTTTCTGACCAGAGTACCCTAGACATTCCTTTACACCCTGTTTTTATCTATGGACTTCTCAAGTCATACAAAGTAACCAATGCCCCAGCAAACGTCACCAAATGCCGAAATGGCGACCTCCATGGACAACATATATTAGTTATTCTTCTAATAAGGCAATCAATAGTGCAGTAGATATTATTTCTATCAGACCGCAAAGACATCTTTTAAAACATACTTATTAAAAATTAGCCTGTTAGTACACTTTAAATACTAAAATACAGAAAACTAAAATACAACATGCAAACTATAATCAAAGTGAACAAAATCAGGAAGTATGTTTTCAGAAGCCGCTTAAAAACAATGGTGAGACGATGCATCTATAATGTTACAGAAGCTTGGTCTAGAAGCCTAGGACGATTTACGTTGAATGACATGTCTCCAAATCTACGCTTGAAGGAGGTAAGTTCAACCTTGGAGAAGGACTGTGTCAGTGGAATGGTGAGCTTTGGATGCATATTGCAATGGCTCCACAAGATATGATCACCAAACATTGCTGGATTACCCGACTGACGCGGCATTCCCAAATCAATAGGACCTCTGAATTAATTAAACAGCGAGCGTACGCCTCTTCTCAGAGCTGAATCCGCAAAAATCGTTTACAAAATCGTTTCTCCTCAATCCTCAAACTCGCTAAAAAATTCGCTATCATTTTTTATGCGTGCAAGCGACGAATCGTCCGCATCGTCTTTAGCAGGGGACGTAGTGATAGGATGTGCGCTTTCGATA
>JAMKCH010031425.1:0-58559 GCA_023653785.1 Ophioderma brevispina | reverse complement strand
CACCACATTTTTCCACAAGTCGGGTTTGTTTGAACCACTATTTGCCAACAGAGCGCTATGAATTGACTATGTACAGAAGATATGACATGTACGTCGATAGATTTTTGTAGCACGGTAATAACATGGGGCCCCCGAACCTGGGGGAGCCAAGTTTAACGCTTGCAGCTACAATTTGATAGCATACCATATACCATTCAAAGTGAAGAAAAATAATTTGATTATTAATACTTCATTTTGAAATGAAAGAACCACTGTCAGCCGAAGCAATTTTTTAGCGCTTAAAATTTGTTCTTATTCCCGTTGAGTATTTAAACTAAAGCAACACCTTACCCCCCCATTAATTAAATGGTTCAATCCAAACATTTCCAGTACACAACAGTTCCATTCATAGGTAATCGGGGGTGGCTGACAATGGCATGTACCGAATCACGATAATTAAGTCCGGATTATTTATAAAAAAATCATTTATTGAATAACAAACCTAGATTTGAGTTCCAAATAAAATCATCGTGTGTTTTGAATTGCGACAATGTTGTCATTTTATATCATGAAATAATCGAGTGCCGTCTGCTTGCCGCTACATTCGCACCTTGGCCTGGCGGCGAAATTTGATACAACTAAAGCTAAATAAACAGTGAATTATTGCAACTTTGCGATCAAAATTACATGGGGTGATCAATTTAATCAGTTTTATATTACGTGTGGGTCATGACTGAAAGATCTTTATTGAATTTTTCCATTCTTGGGGAAGTCCCGTTCTTGGGGAATTTCCCCTTTTTTTTGCAATCACTCAGGGTGAACCTCCGTGATCGGAGCAAATACTTTCAGCTCATCGCTCATGTGCAAGAATCATCACCTGTTGCAACCGTGACTCGATCGCTGCATATACATTTCGTAAGGTGCGGCATGTTTATTTATTATCGGTTGTTTTAATTGTGTTCGTCCAACTTTTGATCGGTTGCTGCCCGCCCATGCGTTACTTTGTGATTCTTAAAACTTCCTGGGGACCGCGCGCAAGTTTTGACTTTGGAACCCGCCGATGCATGAAGACACACGCGAGTACCGTCAGGGATATGCATCAGTAAGTGTTTCACTCAAGGATGGATAATGGACGGCCCATTATTATATCACTGTTTACAACCAAGAGGTCTTTGTGCTCACAGATACTCACTACTCGCTTAGTTGCTTGGCGCTCTTAGGTGAAATATGTTTCATTGAGCGTTTATATTAAATCAAGACGACTAACGTGTCCCTTTCATTCGTTTGGTGGCCATGGGTAGGACAAAATTTAACCACCCATATCACCAACATCCAACAACAACACTGATTATTTTGCCGGATTGTGTTTGTAATCGATTGACATTATGTGTTGTATACCAGCACCCAAACTATCATATTCCTGCAATATTCAAATGTCAGCGCCCAGCACGTACGACTGGTTTTGACTGGCTTCACAACCCCCCGTGGTTTACAACTGTGTGCCTTTCATCTCTTAACCGACATATCCATAGGTGGTCACTACAATACCCAATTAAACACAGAGTTCAATTAGATCGTGCTGAAATAATCGCGGTTACTAATGCAACCCTCATGATAATCGGAGTTGCATTCGACGCCTTGCTGCGATCTTTAAATTATCACTTGTGCCCCCGACCCCCCAAATCGATTTTTCTTGCCACTCACATTTTTATCGTAGAAAAACATCAGGCAATAAGACAATGACCTTTTTCTGGTAGAAAAAATACGAACTCCGCTGTTTTCCCGCGCGGAAAGGCAAATCCCCGTGCTACTGTCATTTTCCCGCGATCGGGATTGGCGTCTGCCCTACCTAGCATTAGATTTCGGTCCTTGGTAGCCCCATTAAAAAACAAATTCAGGTCTTACTATATTCCTGAACCTTGTATTGAAAAAGTCATCTAAAGAGCGACATTGTCTTTTAGGCGTGCGAGCTCGATCAGCGCTCATGCGATGCCTTAAGTTCTTTTAGGTGTGCGCGATTATCGGGCGCCTACAAGTCCGCATACTGATCGTCCGTTCCACATTCGTTTAAAAAGGGATCCGTACCACAAAACCAAGATATTTTCTTGATTTAGCAATTCTCTGACCAGCTTGTTGAAAGCAGTGCAAACACAGTAACTTTTTGTGCGTGACCTTACTGCAGTCCATATTTTACCGCAATGTTAAGAATGACCTGACAAAGCCCGATTGTACCCATTCGATTTTTTAAAGCGCACTATTAGATTTGTTATACTTTAACCATGCTTTCTGCATTTTTTTACTGAGTAATTGTGGAAAGTGATCTCTTCCGTCTTCGTACAAGTGCTTAAAAGTTTTACACCGCTATGATAGTCCGGGTGATAAGTTTACGCTATGGGGAGATTGGTTATATGAAGGAAGTTATTGACGGCAGCGTGCTTGTCACGCCGTTTGGTGCGATCTATGTTGAAGACAGAGAAGGCTAAAAAAAAATCTTCACAGATTCATCATGGATTCACACGTGCACGGGCGGCAAGAACATCATTAGGTGGCCTACTGATTACAAACCTATAATATTAAAGTGTTTACTTGTCACCAAAACACAGGATGGGGTGATCGGTGATCTCTGTCTCTAACAAAATTGACCTGAGTTTAAGGCGTTATTTTCTTGGTGGCTTTTTGAGTTAAAATGGTATTAAACATTTTATACAAATCCAACATTTGTGATAAATATTTTTCTACTTCTACTCGACTACTGTTTTATGGGTGCACTGCAATTGATGCAAGACGAATTCATGACAAGAACCTTCATGAGAGCTTTTTTAGTATAAGCATTTGAACATTGTTCTAGACTTATTTTTTTAATTCTGATCACGAAAATGCCGGTTGCGTTGCTGTAGTTTGAGTGCAAAAGGGTCAAAATTCACGAATTCAAAATGGCCGCCAAAAATAAAACCCCCACATTTTATGTCAAAGATATACATTCGTAATTTTCTTTCCACAGTTACATACATAAACTTACTCTCTACACATACTTTTGCCACTGAGATATTAACTACCATTTTTAATCATAAAATCTAGCCTCAAGTGGTAAATTGGACCAAATTCAAAATGGCCCCAATATCGTACAAAATTTAACAACTTAATTTATAGGCGTACAATCCACAATAATTCATGTTTCTTAACATACTGTATCTCGAAGGTGAGGTAGAATTGGTGATTATAATTGTATCAACTTCTCAGTTTTCAGGTAGCCCAAGGAGTAAATGTTGATCACACTTCAAAAATGGCCGCTAAAATAACATCGACTATTGTATCGTCTAACCCGGATTGTAACGTCACTACTCTCATCCCCTCCTGTTTTAGTATAGAGGGTTTTTATACAACTTTATAATTATCTTTTGTATGCCAGTTCAATTTCTTCTGCCTTTGAGTGCAAAGGGCTGCAAAGGGATAACAAATTTACAAAATTTATAAAAACAATATCAAATGCAAAAAATACCCTTATCCTGGTTAAAAGGTGAGTATTAGTTTGTAACTAGTCGTCTGCACCAGAAAAGACTGACAAGGTTCTTTACAACATGATTTCCTTTTCTCGTACTTGGATAGATAACAAAGAGTATATTTTTAAGTCATGATTTTATATGCAAGTAACATTAAAGACTAGAATGCCTGGATCTGGTTGCCTATATGGGTTCTCTTTATTTCAAAGGGACTTACAATGGCGTTTAAAAAAGCCCAATAGCATATCTCCCAATATTAGAATTACCGTTATTTTCCATAATTAAGTGAAGAAATTTGGGCCATTAAAGCCTTTATTTATCCTTCGAATTTACCCTTTTGAGAACTCGCTGAGCAACATACCACCAAAAGTAGATCGTCATACCTTAATAACATTATGTTCTAACCTTTTGACTAAGTACAAATGTAATACTAGATCTTCTACGTGCTGACACCATCCTGTAAAACTTATTTTTATCTTTACAGCAAAGAGATAACGTCTGCATTTATTATGTTCATCATATTATCCTTACAATTCAACAATAGCAACACTAATCATATTTAAGTATTATTCAAATCAGTATTTTTGATACGTTCCACAAATATTTCTGTATTTTAAGTAATCGTTTGTTTTTTTCTGCAGTTGGCCTAATTTTTAATCCTAATTGAAAAAACAATTAGAAAACAGGAAAATGGTTTCATTTTATACCATTCTTCATTTATGCAAACCGAATATAATGGCAAAAACTATTAACACGTTTATTACTTTCCAGGACTAGGTTCAAAGAATATATACAATACCTAAACTGATTTCAAAATAAAATAAGATATTTTAGACACAATACAAAATGGTCATAATCTTCAGTACATTTACAAAACTTACATTCATCTGTTTCATAAAGTTTCCTTTCGTAGAGATTACTCTTACAAGTAATGAGATTATATAAAAGATGCATTGGAAGAAGCTATCTTGTTTTGAACTATATCTCTCTGAACAAAAGAATTTATCACAATTTCCATATTAAATGGTGTGGAGATCGTTCGGGGTGCTAAATAACTAATTCAAGAACGTGGGGGTTCAAACAAGACCCAGGTGTGGAGGGTACGATGTGGGGGACAATCACATCTATAGATGTCTTTCGAATTGAAGTCAGAAATATCGACAGCTTTCCTCAAATTAAAATAATTGAGTGACATTACCAATTATTTCAAAGTAAAAAAAAACCGCAGTCGATTCAGGGGTGACTACCATAATCAACTTGTTTAAACGTTATACATACATTTTAATATAATTCACCAATTCCACACACCTAATGGGAATCTGTTCCATGCAATGTCATTCAAAATAATCCTCCAGCTGTATTCATTCAACGAACAAACTGCTATATTTTGCGTCTATTTTCATTACCCTCATAAAAAAATAGCATTTGGAGATATTATTTTCACAACTTATTTGGTGAGTGTGTTCAACGGATTGCAACCTGATTTTAATTCGACCGAAAACAAATAGTATTTGACCCGATCATGTCCTACCCATCTTCTATTTACAAAATTTAGTTCAAGAAGAAATGCATCTCCCAGGAAGCAACCATTGCGCTAACGAATCTTTCTCATAGAACCACCATTTTTTTGATATTCCAGATGAGCCAATTTTAATAATTAAGACACAAATTTGAATAATCCCAAGTAGGCATATCCAACCCCATATTCCACATACCCCATTAACTTAGTTTTCTCTTCAATTTCTCAAAGAAGAAACTTATATCTGTGCATGACCTTTGAATATATAGGAGTTCCATATAGGAGTGCGAGATTTGAAGAGTTTTTTGTGCCAAAATAGAGTTTGCCTTTTCTCCCTTCCTTTTCTTGCGTTCCGACCATTGTTTTGTTTTGTTTCACAATTGAATAAATTAAACTAGACATTTAACAGGGCTTTCCGGGTGCATACTTATGACTAGACGGACAAATGGCATACATTTTAAACATGATTTGAGCATTTTAAAAAGTTTTGACCTGTGTACCTTAAATTGGCCCCTATTGGAAAGTGACAACACAGGTTGAGAGTACTAACTACCAAAGGGTCCAAACCTTTTCTGTAGTGGGGTAACGATGACATTTGACCTGGGTCCGGCTCCTGGTCTAATGTGCATCCTTATAGGTGTACGGCATCTGCGAGTCACTAGCACTAGCATTAACTATTACTATTTTTTGGCATTTAATAAAAATTTATCGAAGGTATAAGAACCATAATATATCTGACAGTCTAAGTTTACTGAAATTTAGCCATGCCATCATTTTTTTTTTGGAAAGTGTTTGTAATTAACAAACTGACTGAACCTAACTGATCGTTCGGGGACCAATCATTATACGGGAACGGATAACATCATTTCCACTCTTTCTGACGTCCCTTCACTTCCTACGGAACATATTGGAAGATATGCTGTTAGGCCTTTCCAAATGTCTACTTACAAGTCATTCCAAGGTCCAAACATCTATTCCTACAATTATTATTTGCATACTAAATATGCCTAAGCTAGCATACACGTGACATACACAAAATTTCACAAAGCATATCATGTAGGGCCCTCATGCCGCTTTCTTTTATTCTAAGACAACCAAAAATAGCATGTCTGCATGCATTTAGATGTGAAATCGGCTCAAGTAGTCTCCTTCACTGGATACAGTACTCCATGTTCCTGTCCTTCTTTATAAAAGATATTTTGAATAAAAAATCATATTTTAAGAAGTATATATTTTTCCTTTTATACGTCAGTATTTGGGCGGCCCGTTTGACTTTTCTTGCCCCAATTTGGGCTTGTGGGATCAGACCGATGGGCTGCTGGTAAGTTATTGAAATATACTCAGCTTCAAGGGACGGTATTTAGAATAAGTCGGATAACTTTTACAAGTAAATGCATTAATTACAAAAAAATAATATGAAATATGTTGGCATTTGCGGCCATTTGATTTTTTTACATTTGGACCCTTGCCTCAAAATTCAGCAAGGCAACCGGAATTTCGTATCAGCACAAAAATTCAGTCTAGAAAAGTTGTTTGAAACCGTCTACTAAAAACTGCCTGTTACTTCCTTAATTAAACGCAATCTTTTGAGATCTCGGCTAGTCTATGATATTCACTGTCACAAATCCCAGAGCCCGAGAGTACTTGTACCAGACTTGTTTTAATAGAGCTGAGGCAATACTTTAAATTATATATATCACTCCTCTTACTTTTGGAGGGGAATTTTTTCAAAAAACCGCTCCTCTACCAACCGCTCGCCGTAAACGCCAGCGGAAGCTTTTATAATCGCTCTCCCTGCCTCATTTTTCAAACTTTTTATACGATATGTCTGAAAGAATGAAGTCACTCTTGAATTTTCTATTTCTCAGTGACAATCAGTTCATCTGATTTCAGATAGTAAATATAATTCCACTTACTGCACACATCCTCCTAAATTGCCATACCCTTTGGCTCATGTTGTTCTGATATATTCACACATAAAAAGTTTCATCGCGAAAAGTTAGGTCGCCTCAAGAGTTCCTCAACGTGACGTCGAGAACCCATTTACATTTACCCAAGTCGATTTAGCCACATTGAGTGACGAAGACCATAGTAGTAACAATGCCCCATGTTAGAGGAGCACATTGACGGCCTCACCATACATGCCCACAGTTCAACTGGTTTAATAAATTTTTGGCAGCATGAGACTTTGTACAAGTAAATCGCAACCAATAACAAAGTGGTACTACTGGGATTCCTTAGATGGAACCAAACTCCGGGAAATCCACACCCTGATCTTCATCAAAAGCAAGCTACCATTGTGTGAAATGGAAAGATTTATTTAAAAATGGAATTTATTTGTAGAGCTAAATAAGAAAGGTTTGTCCGTATTATCATTGATGAAAAAGCTGCAGGCTTGTCATGATTTCAATGTGTACACTTCAGTTGTCCAATCGGGCAACCACTTATTTTGAACGCTGCTTTAGATCAGATGCACCTAAAGGTTGCAAAATTCACACTATGAACCTTTATCTTTCTTGCCTGAATCATGAAATTTACATGAACAGGTACATGTCATTAACTATTCCATGCTGAGAAACATTTTGCATTTATGAAAATACCCGTACATGTAGAAAAAAAAAAAAAAAAAAAATTTTGCAGCATGAGAACTTTGTACAAGTAAATCGCAACCAATAACAAAGTGGTGACTGGGTATTCCCTGAGATGAGGAAAATCGGGAAATGCACACACTGAGCTTCATCAAAGCAAGCTGACCATTGTGTGAAATGGAAAGATTTATTTAAAAATGGAATTTATTTGTAGAGCTAAATAAGAAAGGTTTGTCCGTATTATCATTGATGAAAAAGCTGCAGGCTTGTCATGATTTCAATGTGTACACTTCAGTTGTTCCAATCAGGCAACCACTTATTTTGAACGCTGCTTTAGATCAGATGCACCTAAAGGTTGCAAAATTCACACTATGAACCTTTATCTTTCTTGCCTGAATCATGAAATTTACATGAACAGGTACATGTCATTAACTATTCCATGCTGAGAAACATTTTGCATTTATGAAAATACCCGTACATGTAGTAAGCCAGTTCAAAGGAAGGAAGAGTAGGGCAAAAGCCTCCGCAAATAACAGCTCCTGAAAATATAAGTTCTGATTTTACAGATCACCATACCCCACACCAGAACAAAGTTTTGGGGGAGGGGAATATTTCCTTAGCTTGTCACTTCAATGACAAAAAAAATGGTTTCCAACATTAAATTATCAGCTTTTCCCAGCGAAAAGTAAATGTTATGTTCATCAGTGCATGTAAAATCTTCTATGTCGATCACTGGCTCTTCCCGTATTAGAGATTGCTATCTTGTGCTAATGTGTTTTATTTTGATGTGCTGTCAAAAGCTTCTAGAGGTCTAACATTTGTTTCTTTGTGTATTCTTTCTTTCTTTAATAGAATTTTTCCAGTTACTTGATCTTGAAGGACAACTACCTGATGAACTTATTGGACCCAGTGGCGGGACTAATCTTCCGCCAGGCACCAATACTTCCAATGGAACCACCACAAATGTTCCGTCTTCAATTGGTTCAGAACCAGTACAAAAGAACAAGCAGCTCACCAAACTACTGGCTTCTCCTCCGAGGACTGTTAACGCTCCTGGTACCCCTTCAGGTACAAATGTATCAGGGAGCCCTAAACCAACGTTACAGGGAATGGGAGCTGCAAACATGAACATGAACAGTCCAGTGCCAAATAGTAGTCTAACATCTCCCAGACCATCCAGTGTACCCACACCAAACATGGGCATCAACCAGGCAGGCGGGGTAACAACAGTTTCCAGTAATCTTTCGAACGCATCACCTACTATGGTTTCGTACTCAAACACCGCTCCGGGAAACATGCACAATGCAGGGAATCTTCTGGCTAGTAATAAGGCAATGATGCAACAGAATGGACCCTTTTCCATTGCCACCAGTATGAACACTAGCATGAACAATTCCATTGGGCGTCAAACAGTCACTACGACAGCCATGATGGGCAATAACACCAATCTCTTAGTGGGAGCTGGAGGAGTGCAGACCGGGATGAGCAATATGCAGCAGCAGCTCAACCAACAGGTTATGACAAAGGTAAGCAATTCCATCTCTTGTGGTGTCCGAGATGGAAAGACAGATTCTTGCATGAATCTGTAAGGGAAAATGGTAAGCATGGTATCGGTGTGCACAAAGGAACTTCATAGCAGATCATCATTGCCATTTCAAGATTACTGAGTCAGTCTTATTTTATTTTTGAAATGGATTCATTGCGGAAAATTTTCGTTTGAGACGCATGTAAGTTGGCTTTGGGGCATCATGATTTTGTTGTTTAAAGGTGTGTGTTCCGATCGTCTTTGGGAGTTGGGACCCCCGATTTACCCGGAAGTAGTATCGATTTTGATATCAGATGAAAGGTCGTATTTTTCTCATTGTCGTCCTGAAATTTGAGCCCTCAAATCCATTTCATTCCCAAGATATAAACAAAAAACTGCCATTTTAGTGGTTAACCATCAATATTAGCACAGTATTGAATAGGGCTTTGCAACATGCATTATTGCGTCTACCATCAAAACCGCAAGTATGTTTCCCACGGTACTTGATGGGGTGTATGTGCAAGTGCCAGGCTCTCATATCAAGTAGAGAACACAATACACATAAATCAGAACAAGCACCTTTAAGTAATAATTCTTACAAATCTCAAGATTTACTACACCAAGACCTTGAAAATGCATGAGAAATCTGAGATTGCACTGTATGAGGACTTAAACATTATAATAGGGTAGGTGATCATCAGCTGATCATTTACATTTCGTGTTATTTGGCTGCATTTAACATCTGTTTTAAGTCACAGTGCTATTACACATCACTGCCAAAGTTGGCATTCAATCCAGCAAAGATCAGGCTTTTCATAATAAAATTAGCAATTCTCTTCAGCTGATTTTGTACCCAGTGTAATCCAAAATGTATATCAACATTCTATCAAAGCTAAGTGCCTGACATTGTCCTACTTGTTAAAGCTGTGAACAAGTTAAGGGGCAAAGTCTTGGGGGAAAGTGTAACTTCAAAGGTATTCTTACTTTAATTTGAGAACATATCAGGTAAGTTGTGCACAATTTGATAAGTTTCAGGTTGGCCAAAAAATTCATAATTGATTGTTTATCTGATTTGTGTCAAGAAATTATACCAGTTTACGATATAATTGGTGAAACGTTCATAAGAAAACTACCTATGTCCTGTGGATGAAATGGGTGTTCTGAATGTTGCTTCAATTGATGAAAGAGAACTTAAGACTATGGTAGAATAACAGCAGGTCTGTTCAGTTTACAAAAAACTAAAAAATTTCTGCATAGTATTTTGAAGTGAAGTGGAGGGTGTACAACTCATTCACTATATAAAGTACAGCCATTTCTGTAACAAGCTCACCTGTAGTCATCTCACAGTATTTATTCCATCAGATATCTTACCCAAGGATCAGAAAGTGTTTTGAACCAATCCCATAATGCATTGCAATGTACTAATTAGGTGAAATCCCCAAACTGGTGGTGCATTGTGGGATGGACTCAATGTATACTCTCTGCCTGGGGGTCATCACTCTTGTTTATAGATCCAACAAATTCAGAAAGCTAAACACAGCAGATGTGTCACATGTTAATCAAAGTCATGTGACTTTGTATTTTTGCACGTAAATTGTATTCTCTTTTGTAATAAAAACTTTAATGTCTTTCAACATCGGGTTGGACACTTATAAATTATCATAAATTAAAATGTAATGGAAATAAATGTTATGGCGTTGTTTAAAAATAGATTTAGTATGTAGTAACAAAATTATTACTGCATGAGAGCTCTGGTTACAACTATTGTCCCGAGGTGACTGCATTAGTGCTATTTGGTGAGGGGCGCAGCCCCAAAGCAAAATAGCACTAAGTCACCGAGGACCATAGTTTTAAGCAGAGACTCGAATATTCCGTATATATTTTATTTTTAAATATACTTCAATATTAATCAAATTTTCCGTTAACATGAAAATTATAATTTTTTGCAATGTTCATTATAATTTCACTTCACGTCAAACAATGCGTCTCTGTGAATGAATGTTGTAGTAAGCATACAATCCACTACGCGCAAATCAGATGCGCTACGATGACTCGTCGCCGTAAGTTCCGGCGAATTAAGCGCCGTAAATCAGTACCGAGGACAACGTCTGAGCCGTAATTAGTACTTCTGAAAATGAACTATTTACGGTGGGCGTGGCTTAGGGGTACTATTTACGGGTGGCGCCGATTTCTCGCCGCATAGTTTTGAACTATTTTTACTCACGTGATGGAGTTTCAACCAATAAACATCTACATTTATTAGAAGTATATGATCTACACATAATACTGAGCAGATGTGTGCCATGTCGAAAACACTCCTTCATCCCCCACCCCACCCACCAGAATTTTGTTGATGGTGAGTTGGTAATCAAATTATCGGTGGTCAAAGTATGTTTCCTCCAGGAAACCACACTTTAGTAAGTATCACTGGCTGAGGGGGAAAAAGTTTGAGTCCATTAGGGCCACATTAATTTTGATTTTGAAGCCATTTTTACTGCCATTTAGCCAATATGGGCCATTTCCTGGGGAAATCCTTTTAAAAAAAAAAGTGCATTTCCCACATTGTAGGTTTTTGGACTACGTACTGAAACAAACTTTTTTTTTTTTTTTGCCGATTCAGTATTTTGAAAGGTGTATTGAAAATTTTAGGGGAGAAATGCAGTTTACAGGGCAAATAGAATTTTGTAGTCATTACATAAGTTACGTGAAGACGAGAGGCGAGTTGCATGTTCAGGCATAAAGTGTGTGTGTTTATCTCACCACCACCACCATGTCAAGAAAATGTCCAAATGTAGGGTGGGACTATACTTGCATGATAGGGTAGTCTATGCAATGAAAAAAATTGTCTGAAATGTTATACCTTTTATTTTTAAAATATTGTCTCGGCACCTTTTAAGTATTCTCAAGAAACTCAATTCCATGGAATAAAAATTTTTGGGGGGCAAAAAAAATCCTTTTTCAGAAAACAAACTGTATTTAATTTTTTACTATAAATCATTCTAAAATAAGAGACCACAAAAATCTAAGAACCAATTATTCATATTGTGTCTATTTCCAGTACCTTACATTGTCATATTTAGAGGTACATTTTGTGATCCTAGCACCTCATTTTTTTTGGTTTATGGTTCACCAGAATCCCTGAGGAAAAGGCATTTCCAAATTTTAACTTATATCTCAACTTTTTTAGGTAATTTGGGGATGAGGCTGGGACACGAGCTTCCCTTTAAAATAATAGCTCTCTGAAAGAAAACAGCTAGGATTGAGTTGGGGTAGACTTGACTGTGGTTATAACCATCTACAAGTGTAATGGAGAACGTTTTCTCCCTGTGCCTCAACTCATGTCAATATTGGTATGCATATAATTTTGTTGGCAAATGGTACTTAGTGTTCTTACGCTTCCAACACATCCGGTGTCAGTCACTACGTGTTGGCTTCTGAGCTGCATATGAATATATGAATTGGTTTTGTATAGTTTTTGTTTAAGGGTTTTTTTTTTTTTTTTAATTTAAGTATGTTTTCAGCTTGATAGAATTGGCCTTCACCCAAAACCCATCTGTAAATTTCGTGCCGATATTTCAATTTGTTTTGATGCGAGAGCTAAAAATGTGATTTTGTAAGCCCATAGAGTACTTTGTAAAATTAATATTGGTCGACCAAAGTGGGGCACATTTCGCTCATAACATCCAAACCAAACCAAACCTATGGCTCTAAGATTTTCACAGGGTAAATGAGAAAAAATAGTAACTTTCTTCTGATATCAAAATGTTGACCTCTTCCGGTAAATTCTGGGGACGAGGATTTTAAGCGAATCGGGGCAGGACCTTTAACTTCTTTACAAATTGACCATTATGAGTTGAAACCAATATTGCATTACAAGTTTGGGTTTTTGCCCTTATTTGTGCGAAGTTGGAGTATGAGCTTTACTGCTGTTGTCATTTTCGTTGTCGACATGTCAAGACGAATCCCAACATACTGTAGATAGGTCAGAAGACTTGAGATTGTAAACCCTGATTCCCTACCATTAAGCAGAGTTTTAAATGGTAGGGAATCACACATGCATCGGCAAGCAAATCAGATCATTGAGTCCCTGACTGTTACATGTACGCATAGGCACCACAGCCTTACTGTGCCCGTCAGTAATCTATCTGCCATATAACTGTTTTGAGGTCCATAAGGCAAAATCCGTTGTTTGCTTGTCAAGAAAAAAGTAATAAAAATCTTTAAAATGCCAAAACGTAATCCTTATTTAGACTTTCAAGTTAACATTTTGACAATGATTTATTTTTTTAAAACAGAAAAGGAATTAGTGTAGAAGCACAAGCAAACAACTAATATTTTTGGCCATTGCAATTGCCGTGGCATGTATCAGCAACCATGCATGGTTCTGAGAAGTTTTTTTCCTATAGGTACATGTCAGCAGAAGGGAGATTTTCAGACAGGTTGTTTTTTAGTCGATACAAGCAAATTGGATTTGGTGTGGTGCTCAAAGACTGACTGGTTTCTGTCCAGTTGGTTCACAACGGCAAGCATTGATCAGTCATTTAATTGTTGCTGTTGGTTGGTTGGATTGTTTGGTGGTGTTTTTTTTTTCCAGAGAGCAATTATGCGATGCCTAGATATTCCGATCTAGATTTCCTCCCATTTGTCATGTGTTGGCAATTGTTTTTTGCATACTGAGGGTTGTTTCCCAATTGGTATGCGGCAGAAATTGGGGTTTCTGGTGTTTGGTGCATTTGTTTCCCAGATGGCACGCATCGGCAACCCATCTTCTGATGGGTTACTTCTGCATGTGTCGGCACTGGACTAAATGACAATATATTAGAAATAATCTGAATTGAGGTAATTTGTTTCTTTGCTAGACAAAAAAAAGCTGTATTCCCATTTTCAGTGATCAACACCAACCCTTTGTCTGCCCCTGGCAATACCTCATAATGTTCAGATCGACATGGTAGCAAATCAAGTTCAAGGTCATGCTTATGATGGTTATCTGCTGAAATTAGTCCCCAAACCAGGAAAAAGTGATTTCTGACAGGATAGCTGTTATGTTATGTGTGTTGGGGTTTTCATAACCTTCATTATTAGATTATAAATTATTATAATAGTATGATACTAAACTAGTAGGAATAACTAGCTTAAAGGTGCTTGTTCCAATTTATGTCTATTGTGTTCTCTACTTAAATGAGAGCCTGGCACTAGCACATCGCCCCATCTAGTACCGTGGGAAACAAACTTGCGGTTTTGATGGGAGAAGCAATAATGCATATTGCAAAGCCCTATTCAATACTGTGTTTATATGGATGGTTAACCATTAAAACGGTGGTTTTCGTTTATATCTTGAGAAAGAAATGGATTTGAGAGCTCAAATTTCAGGACAACGATGTGAAAAATACGGCCTTTCATATGATATCAAAATCGATACTACTTCCGGGTAAATCGGGGGTCTCAAAGGCGATCATCATCGGAACATATGCACCTTTAAGTTGAAAGATCCCCACCAATAAATAGCTTTAATTACACTGTGTCAGTGATGGAATAATTTAAATTTGCAGTTGATTTTCTCCTACCCTTTGTAGATTTCAGCCACCAAATTTATATCACCAACTCTCTGTGTACCTTCCTTGCAGTTTCCGATTGGTTGATAAATGATACAATCATTTGAGTAACCAATAAAAAAACCGGTTTCATCCCTACCATCATTCTTACCAAGGTGCTGATTGGCTCAATAAATCATGTAGCTAGCTTTGTAACCAATCGGAAGGAAGTTCTCTTGATGCACACACAACAACTTTTGTGCCTCTTCAAATGATAACATGTGGGTGTCTGTTATCTACTTGCATCTTAAGAGACTATTTAAGCAATGGCCATGTTGAATTTTCTTGTTAGTCGGCAAAATTTACAAATGATAAATACCAAAATTTTACATGTATGTAGGTGCTTGCTGTGTTAGGTGAAAGGTGCTCATTATTCAGCAATAAAAAAAAGTTTGTTGCAAATGCTGGGAAGGGGGAATTTGCCACCTAAAAAAGCTTGTTGAATCCTTCCTTGTTGAATCTTGACTACAAACTTGTGAATTGCACATGCAGGCCTATTAATTAAAAAAAAAAAGGAAAAAAAAAATGTAAAATTTCATTGCTCCTTTACTCAGTGTGAAAAGAAGACCCTTGCCAATTCAAGAATCGTGAATTCAAATTCAGTACAAGATCGGTAATTCCCCTTCAGCTTAGATCATTGAAATACAGATTATCACTTGAGTAAATTTGAATAGTAATCTTAAGGTTGCTTGTGTTAGCGTTAGATTTCTTCACCAAAAAGTCCCAAACTATTTGTTCTGCAGAACAGTTTTGCAAAATCTGACTCGGTCCATGTGTGTTAAATAATGGTCTAGCCAAAATAACCGCTCTTTGTAAGCTCTTGAGAGACTTGGAATGTGTATCAAGGAGACTCATATTTATTCCATTTTAAAATCTTCAATTCTGGAAAGAAAAATGTCAAATTGCACTAAAACATTTAAGTGACATAAATTTACAATGAATCTTGAGTAGTATAGAATCATTTACAACCAAATTAAAATAGTGATTGACTCAAATCGTAACTTCGACGTAGCAGTAAACTTTACATTCAAGGAAATTTTACAGAGCATTATTTAGAGAACATAATTTTTAATTCATGTAATTATCCTTTACACACCAAGGATTAATGTTGTAGTGATACTAAATTGGTATCACAAACCAATTTGTTTCAAAATAACGTTGCCAAAAGCATGATTTCTTTATTACTATCCAGTTTAATTATACAGCCCATGATGCTGTTTTTACTATACGTCAAGACTGCAGTGCAATTGTAAATTTATTCGCTTTTTTCTTGGTCATTGTAGCAAAAAATACAGAACAAGAGACCAACATTATATTCCATGTGAAAATGAAGAACACCTAATGAAACAAAACAACCAAAATTTTGAATATTTAAATTTGGTTTATCTAATTATTAAGAAAAAAATGAACATGTGAAGTACCCTGCTCAGTTTTCTATTACCTGATTTTAATGATAGAAAATATTTCATAGTCCTTGCAGTAAAATCAGCAAATATATCCTCTGAGATATATTTTAGGGAAAAAGCACACTGGTCAATTTTTTTTAAAATTCATGAAATAACACCATTTCTTGGTGTTGATCCACGGCAGTGACTCGCTAATGATAATTGCACGAGCGGAGAAAGAAGAGAGAGGAGTTGCAATGAAGCACCGCACACATTGCATACACACACTGCCCTACTGTTCAGTTTAGTGTGTTGGACATGGATATGCAAAAGGCCCATGAACGGTGTGATCAATGCACGTTGCGGAGCCTCCGTGCGAGCTGCAGCTCTCTCTCTGCTCTGTTGGCTGGATGCCAGGGCAGGCTTGCTGTGAGCAATGGGGAAAAGTGAAACAGACTCACTAGCTCACTGCCTAGCTTGCAAGCCTGCCCATACCTTTCTGCTCACTACATGTAGTATCGCTCAGGCTGACATTTGCTTCACTATGTTACATTAGTAATTTTTTTCTCTTGGCCGTATGCACATATCCATATACTTCGTTGGATACTTGTTGATTTAATATATGTTGTGGGATTATACGGGATGAATTGTGTGTAGGTACATGCAAGGTTCTGTGGTTAAAAACAAAATGTTAAAAACCGATTTTCGTTGCTTCCTGTGGATATTTTGATTGAGGTAGCATTCTGAAATGCATCAACCAGGAAATTGACACAAGTATTCACTCGCATTTTTTTTTCAATTTCTCCTTCCAGAAAGATTTGGTAATCCATAGCTTTTACCCCCCAATATACTGCAAAAAAATTATAGATTCTTATCTCTGATTCATATTGTGTGTGTGCCTAATCTTACATAGTGATTTTGACCTTTTCTGCAAGAAATTTGACATTTTGTAATTTTGTCCAATCTGTAAAGGGGTAGAAATTACAATACGCTGGTTTGTGGAGCACCGTATACAAATACATATGCTCAGAACATAAAAATACACCATCAGAATCAGTGGAATTTGGGAAATCTACTTCAATCAAAGACATTGAATTTGATCTATGAACAAAACAGAAGATGCTGAAATCGCAAGATACCCTTCAAAGAATACATGTAGGTCTCGCCCAATATGTCTGACCTTCGCACAGGGGTCGATTTAGGAAATAAAATTCACATGCACCATTTTGATTTTTCCTTGAAAGTTGGCTGAAAAACGCAAAATTTCACATGCACTGAGCCAATTTACATGCATTTGTGCATGTAAAACCCCTCTAAATCGAGCCCTGCCTTCGCATCCTAAATAATTCTAGTAAAGTGCCTAATTGCCAAGTGATACAAGGTGCTAAATAAGTGCTGTAAATTGATAAAATAATTTATGCATTAAATAGGTAAACTTGGTTTAAATTGATATTATAAACAGGTTTGAATTAACATAATCAAATTAGTATGCAAGTGTATGAAAATTACACTGTTGTCATTTGGCCATAACAGATTAAATAATTGCAAACACATAGAAAACATGCGGCGATTTTGTTGAGGTAACAAATAAAAGTGTTCAGGAATGAGTACATGTATTTCACCTTTTACCTATAGCCAGAATAGTTTTCTACAGAGTCTGGGTGACTAACTCCAAACTTGGTTAAATTTGTCCATAATTACTACACGGCATTTTTATTATTGACTAATAATACAAAGATATCTGATACAAGAAGACATTTCCAAAATGGTTACAAACATGGCCACTTTAATGTTAAATTCTTATACTCTAGTACAGGTCAGGTCGATTTGTAATCCCCCTTGCAAAATACAGATAAAATCTGCCTCTTTTTGCTGTATTTAAAAAAGTGGAAATCACTCAATTTAAGTTAAGTTGTATTCCCAGATAGGATTCACTATAGGATCTATAAGATCAGGATCCAGTATAATAAACTTTAAAAAAATAGTATATTTTTATGGAATCAGGAATTTTCTGTATAATTAGTCAAATTAGCACTCTTAGCAATTTACCGCAAGTCCTAGAGAAATACATGTTCCCTTTAACTTTTGATAAATAATGTTTTAAAAACCCACTCCAACATGATGTCCACATTGTACAGTATCGCATACAAATGATGCATTGCTGATTCATGCATGAAAAAATCAAGGCATGGTTTTGTGACATTGAACCATTTAATTTTTGTTAAAGGTGGTTGATTTATTATTTTCATTTATTTTTCTGTTTTGTGTGTTGTCTTGATAGAGACATCTCTTGTTTGTGGATATAAATGCAGTAATGTAAATAAGGAGGTAGGGTTTGCTCTTTAACATGATCATGCATTGCTTGCGCAAACGTTTGTTACAAAAGCAGATTGAGTCAGAAAGAATGAAAATAGTTAAAAGGTAGGTGGTCCAATATTTAAATCACATTTTCTGCTCCTGCATTGGAGCATCAAAAACCACATTTCCCAATTTTGGACTAAATTGCTCCAGTAGTTTAAATATTGAAGCAAAAATGTGCTTATCATCGAACATCGAATCATAGAATAGTATGTGGTCGACCGCATAAGTTTGGGGACTTTTTTGACGTATGTCGCAACATTTCTCAAGCCTAAATTTTATAACAAATAACAAGAAAACATGAGTTTCCTTATGATACTAAAATCTAAAAAAAACATGATGAGCTGCATGTATTCTGGATCTGGATTGGTACGTGGCAACGAAAGGTACACGTGACCTGATGGTCACAACCTCCCCCCCCCCCCCCATCAAAATTAGATTTTAGAATTAGACTCATATTTTCTTTGTTCTTGGAACCTCATGCTTTTCCTTTATATGTTATGGTACAAAAAGGTAACCACCTGTCCACAGAATTGGCCCGAACCATACATCTGCTCTAATGGGTTTGTAGACACCTTTTTTGCTTCAGTATTCAAACGCTGGAGCGATTTAGTTAAAAAAGTGAAATTTGGTGTTTGTGGTATTTGCCTCTATACAGGATAGATAACATGATTTGAAAAAATTGGACCACACTGTCTGAATGTCAAATCCAAAGCAAAAAAAATGGACAAAGGAAATGTCCAATATGTACAAAGAACTTTCTTTGATACTTTCGGTTACGATGGTTAGGGCCACTTACATGTTTTTTCCTATGTTAGAGCAATTGATTTGTAACATGAACTTACAATTTGTATTTGTTTTTAGTCCCCTTGGCAGATTGGCCAATACTTTCTGACTCAACCCTGTGAACCATTTGTGATGAAACCATGATCAGATTGAACACCACAGCCAAAAATGTTGAAAACCAATTATTTGCATAAATTATTGTATTTCTATTCCAGAAATTGTTGACCAAACAGATTAAAAACAAAGCGCCAGCAAAAACTAAAGTAAGATTATAACGGTACATTTGACGTGGCCTATGTATACAACCCAATTCTGCATCTCTTTTGTTTTTGTGGTCTTAATTGGTAATTAACTTGTTTTGACAACCATTTCAAGTTAGGGCTTTTTTTGTTTAGTCAATTCCCTTTTTGCACCTGAAAATATTAAAAGTAATATCCCATACAAAAACTACAACACCGAAAATAAAAGGTGTCGTGCCATTGCGTTACAGTTTATTCATTGTCATTGCAATATCCATTCCCGTTAGTAAATTAATGATAAACTTGTTCTGTAAGTAGGTGGCTTGTGACAATATTACATTTGGAGCACCTCATTATAAGATCGGACTACAAGAAACCTCTTCTTTCAAATTGCACAGTGCATTTCCTTTCTTCCCTTCCCCCCCTTTAATAACCATGCTAGTAAGAAGGATGATTCCCTGACCCCTTGTAAACATGTTGAAGGAAGTAACTTTTTAAAAGGTTGGTACTGTTCCATGAACTTTACATAGTTTTAGGAAAACCTGTTCAAACATTGTAGAATACAGGAGTTTTAAAATTTTCCAAATTGGGAAATAATTTTTTTACTCTTGATATTTTTTTAGTAGAGGCATAACATTATTTTGGTTAATTCTAAATCAGTCAACTACATCAAGAAAGAATGGGGAAAAACACAAAAAGAAAAAAAACATCCGAAATATTTGTAACTCTAGTGAACACAAAATTACTAAAGAATTTGGATTGTCTTTGGGTGACCTCAAGAACATTATGTGTAACCCCAGACCCACTTCGTCGGCATAATGTTTTTGTTTTTAAGTGAATTCATTTCAAACCCAAAAACACATTTGGGTGCTAAGACAAGAGCAAATCCTGGTGAATAAACAAATACCTACATTTTCAAACAATCATGTCATAAATTTTTCCATCATGGACATATTTCCAGGTTGAGAATTGAAAAATCCTTACGTTTCCCCAAGGTCACACAGCCAACTGGTATGGTTGAGTGCACCTACCCTATTGCTATCTCCCCAGTCCATGAGAGAAGTGATGGCTTAACTGCACATGCACGGTGCCGCTGCCGCTACTGCAGCTACTGTTTAACTGTGCTACATACATTTCCGTCTTTTCTGTCTGTCATTGTCTCATTAATGCTTTTGTCCATATATAATCTCCTCCATGAAGTGCTTGCTAGGTGATAGAGCATGGTGGCTGAACCCATAACTCTGCCTTGCTTATAATTTAACCTACCTACATTATCTATTGTGCATATGGTGTCTTCTTTGTCTGTTTTTCTTGTCCTTCCTTTATAGCTTCAGAGTAAGGGAAGTACGAATTTAAAATGAAATCCATGGACTTACTTACAATATCAGATCATCTGATTTTGTGCATTTTCATGGGCTTTGTTTTCCATTTTTTTTCTCCCTATTCATACTCTCATGTAATAAAATATTCTGTATTCAATTTTGAAATCATTAAGCAGCTTAAGAGTCCGTATGTGAAATTTTGTGAGATCATTCTATTAATTGTGGGGCAATTGGGCAGTGTCATACATAGACCTCTTCTTCACGACAGTGAATCCAGCTTTGATGGCCTGGTTCGGCTGTCCTTTACCTCATGTAAATTTTGGTTTTTCTGAGCTGGTCTCGCATGTTTTCTCCATCCACTCCAAGTTCATCGCAATCTGAAGTAGGACCTCTTCCCCATAAATCAGTTTTGGTACATCTGTCCTTAGTGCCTAACAACACTCTTGGTAGGTGTAGAATTTGATTTCAAAAATTTATATATATTGACGGCACTGTTATAATTGATATACATTTTTATATAGCCTGTCCGCTTTTATCACACAATACCAACTTTTCTTCTTACCAATCCGTGTGCATACAGGTGATTAACAAACACACCTCATTGATTAGTATTTTTTGTTCTAGCGATTCTACACTACTAAAAACCTACTAATCTATTCTACCCCCCACGCCTTTATCTTCACCCTGCCTTTTGCCTCTTTGTTTCCAAAATCCCAATAACTTCCTGTTACATGCAAACCATGTTGATAGACATGTGCCTATTAACAATCTTAAGTACGCTTCCACACGTCTTCTGTGTAAATTTGAATCAAAGACTGACTGTTTACCTATCATGCATTGTCTTTGGATTTTGTTTGCCTGAAACTTGTTTACAGTAAATAAGATTCCTCCCCAAATTGTGTCCAAATTGTCTGCTTAAGTTCTTTGCGTTAAATTGTGTAAAAATGATGTAGAGCAGTGGGGTTTCTCAATAGGTGGCCCCGCGGGCCAAATCCTGCCCACCAACCATTAGATTTTTGGCCTTTGACTTGTTCAATATTTAAAGTGAAACAGAAGAAATCCGGTGTTTTGGCCCTCAAGTAGGGAACGTTCAAATAGTTCAGTATTCTCTCCGGCCCTTCAGCTAAAATAATAGAGAACCCCTGATGTTAGAGTAAAAGTACATTTGAAGTTGCCTGCAAAGGTAATTCTGAGATCATGTTTTGAAATGGCCGTGATGTGTATAATTGGTCACAAGGCTTGCACACATTTGTTCTTCCCAATGAGGGGTATGATATATCCTTACTTTCCATTCCCTTAGAGCAGGAAATAAGGCATATAAGGAATATTTTCTCTCTTAAGTGGTACACAGTTTACTTTACTCTGCTTGATTAGCTTATTGCTTGGTTGAGCTCTTGACTAATTGCTTTAAATTCAATAATTATCAGGTTGGTCCAAACAACCCGCTTAGACAAGCACAAGCCTTCCATGGGTTTCCAGCCACGTCCATACCAACTCCGGCGCCCAACATCAATGCCATATCAACGTCGTTTGTGCCCACCAGTGCCACCCAATCTACCAACCTGCTTGCTGGCTTGAACATTGCTAACAGCATGGGCAACCCTTGGGCCAAGTAACAATGATGAAACCAAAAATAGAGCCCACAGATAGATATAAGGCACAAAGTGAGTGAGTGAGTGAGAACGTGGATAAGGCAAAACATACAGGAAACCAAATGGACACCAGGCGAGAAGGCACCGGGGTGGGGGCGGAAGGAGGGACCTAATGGGTGGGTTGTAGGGGAAATGAGCATATTTCACAATAATCATAGCTATACATTTCAACGGACATGCATGACTATATTATAGTGCCGATCCGCATCGGGACCGCGAAAATATCTTACAAGCAGCATGGGTGGTTCTAACCTTCAACCTAATATGATGGTAATATGCCGGGCAACTTACCTAGCAATCTGAATATCAATATACTTGTGCCATGAACAGGGTAAGTATGACAAATTATCAAAGCTAATAGTATAAGCAAGTGTATTGGTCTTTGGTGTTTAGAGGCATGCATTTTGTACATAATGCGACTAATAGCACCTCTCCCCTTTACAGAATGTTACAATGATGTCTCTGTAAACACCCCTTTTCAATGTCACGTATAACTAATTCTGGCAAAAAAAAATTATCATATGAAACTTTTGCCTTAGGATTCTGATAATTTTAACCAAAAAAAACTGCATTTTCTTGCAAGTAACATACTTTTGACTTGTTCAACATTTTTTAAATACAGCGCCCCCTCAAAAAGACTGACTTAAGCGGTATTTCAACCCTAGTTCTTTTTGTTTTCACACGAATTTCGGATTTTGCACCATTTTAAACATCAACCTGTGTTTCTAACCGGTTACCAACAAAGGTTATTCCCCTGCAGCCATCCTGAGCTGTATTTTTGCCGATTTAAAACCTATTTTGACCATTTAAAGTCACAAAAACCGCATGGTCTTAACGGCGGGAATTTAAGCACACTTTACGCCGTCCTCCGCCAGGCGCAGCATCGCATCGCGCGGTTGGATATTTTCTGCGTAATGAAGCGTGCGCGTGTTTATTGTACTTTTGGGCGAACGCATCTTGAAAAAACGAAAATCATATTTGAAAATGTAAACAAAGCGTTAATTTTAGACCAGAATGAAATTTCAATTCTTCTGTTTCTGGAGTTAGAGAACAGGATGTTTTATCAATAGTTCATAAAGATGTATTCCACATTGCACAACATAGTAAGTTTGAAGTTCAAAGATAAAGTTATTTGAGAAAGAGCGCTTGAAATGGCGGAAAATCCCTTTTTTACTAAAACACTTTTTTTTTTTTTTTTTTTTTTAAATTTCGAAAATTTTGGAAATTTTCAGACAATAACTCCAAAAATACCGAAGTAAAAGGTAAGGTTAACTTTCATACCTAGCAGTCGGTCTTTTCTAGGGACGGTTTTTCTCAATTTTTCATTTTTCGATTTCTAACTGGATATCTCCAATATATACTCAAAATTTGGAAAGAAAGGTACAAATCACACTTTTGTTTGACATTTTCCCCTTATATTCGAAAAGTAGCTCTATTTTAAGAAAATGAAAAACCTTCCTAGACAAATTGTCTTGTTTCGTAAAAATACATAGGAAATCATGAAAAATTCAAATTGTTTTTTGGTTTATGCTGTCCTGAAAAAATTGGGCAAAATCAGTTTTTTTAAGTATTGTTTCTCAAATACGAAGTTTTACATTAATCTGATGCCACCATCGGTTTCATCATCCAATTTTTCTATAAATGTCGTACTTTTCCATACAATAATCAAATATTTGCTAAGTTCCAACCAAATCGATACACAGAAACTCAGGGTTGACATGTCATTACGCACTGCGGGCTAAATAGGTCAAATACAGTATGGAATTTTTTTCGTTCATAGATCGATCAAACAATTTCATTCACATATGCTCATACAAGTATGCCACATGTTTCACTGGTAGCATCTACCACTCCTGGGTCATATTTCTTAGACTAACAACCATGCATGACGCTACAATGTCCTGCTTCTACAGACATGGTGTCCATTTGGCGGGGAGCGTGCGTATTTTCCAAACTGTCCAAGAAATTATGAGCCAGAGTATAACTCCTAACATCTTCTAAAGAATAGTCAAAAATGCCACCCACAATAATAAACATGAGTTATTTGCAGTCGATTGTTCTCTTCATATTGAAATGCAAATGACATTCAGAAACTTAACAGAATGGTCAATATGCAATGTTGATGGCTCGTTCAGCCCTCCTTGTGTAATGTCCAAAATTCTTTTTGGTGCTCATTGCCTAATCTTTCCAACCATCCTTTGTTTTCTTCATAATGAATGACAGCCATCACAGGGCCAAACAACAGCCCAGGCACATCCAACCCTCATCAACAGCCACAGCTACCGTGGCTGGTCCAAAGGCACGACGTGCAATGCAACTCACAGCAACCAGCTTCTGCCTCCGATCAGCAGCACAAGCTGATCCATCAACACTTGTGCTCCTTGTGCACTCACCACTTGCCAACGGCGATAAAACCCAGCCAATTTGGGGATCAGGCATTGTGCTCTCCCCCACTGCCGTACCATGAAGATGTGCGAAATCACATGACTAACTGCCAAGCTGGAAAGTCATTTCAAGGTAGGCTACCATTTTTTAGTCCCTGTCCTACTTTATCTCTACCTCTTCTCTCCCTGAGGCTATCATCTAAAACTTTGGATTTTGAGTTTGACTTCCTGGGAAATACACAAGCCTCGCGCCAAATCTGTCAGCTGAATTGAACTTTGATGAGAATAACTTAAACCTCTCCGACCCTGCAAGAAATTTCAGAATCTCCTTCCGGGAAATAAACATTTTTGTTTTGAGCTGTGCTGAAGTTACAACTTCCAAATTGCTCAAAATTCCAATTGATAAGGACATAACCCTGACAAAACATTTGCATTGTGTGCGTACGCTTTAAATAAGGCTAACCACGATTCAGATTAAAAGCTGTATAGAAAGGAAATTTATATGCAAAAGCAGGTTGATGGGGTGAGTGGTGGGGCTCCTGCTGAAGATAGAGTGGATTTCACAAAGGTGACACATCGTAAACCCATTGAGACGCATTGTAAGTGATAGGGATTTCTAACTGTAACTTAAGATGCGTTTGCTTACGATGGGTCGTACGAAGGGTTGAAATCTGTGAAATGCAACTCAGGCAGGTAGTGCCCCTTTATAAGCTGTGTTTGGTGTAGAAGCTCAAAATTCTAATAAGACAGATATGGTGCTGGTCTCTTGTTTCATCTTAACTCTTTACCGAGATCCACAACATCACTTATTCTTGCTTTTTACAAGCCGCGTTGCCCACTGTGCATCGGCAAGACAAATCATCTTCTCCCACTGGAAACTGCACTCGCAGTGACTGCCCTTCTGTATGCTTGCCCTTGAAAAATGCTTCCGATAGGCGGTCACAGCAAGGTAAGTTCCTGTAACTTGTCTATCGCTTTTTTGTCATTTAGATGATTACACAACGTTTTTACCAATTTTAAAGAATGTTATTCTTATGGTCCTCCCATGTCCAGTGGAAATTCAGTACTTCATACCAGTTCTGGGTATGAGACTGGCCTTTTGAATAACATCATAGTGTTAAAAGATGCACATCCTGTAACGATTGAACTGTGTCCAGGCCAAAATTAAGTAAAAGCCCACGTTGCCTCATGTTGGGATGGTGTCATATTTTGCGCTTGGTGCATCAATGTGACACAAAATTGGATGCGATTGTGAGAATCAGTTTTGTAGACTTTGTTTGGTAATTACTGTTCAGTTTACAACTTCATGTACGGGCATACTATAAGCAGAATTGCAAAATTGCTCACCCTCCCAAATGATGTCCACATAGCAGATTCCCAACATGCTTTGAAAAATTTCGTACTACGTCATCTGGACTGGCCAGAAGTAAAGTGACGTCACCACTTTCACAGTTTTGATCATGCATCTCCACAATCGGCAGCTGTAGTATCTGTAAGCATGATCAAAATGGCTACCAGGAAAGTGATGGGCCGTCCTACTCATCTTTTACTGAACACCTATTAGTGTGACATCGCTATTCACCGATAGCATGGCAGGAGGGCGATTTAGCAATGTTCTGATATCATCCTGTGAAGGAGATCTGCAACTGACAGAAGTTTTTCAGTGTAACTCCGTGACTTGGCAACATTCGGTTGTGGCTGTTTTTATTTGTGTATGAGTTGTCCAACGGTTCATGATTTTCACAAGTGTAAATAGCTTTTCTTTGGAATTCACCTACAAAATTGTCCAACATATTATGATGTTCTCCCCTTTAAAGTGTGTAACATACTTTAGTCCTTTCCTTCTATGATTCATTATAGTCGGTACCTTTTGAAAATCACATATTGACAACCTGTTCCTTGCCGCACTTAATGAGTAAAAAAAAATGGCAGATTTTGGGTTAGAAGAGAAATAACCATTTATCATAATAAAGACTAATTACAAAACAGTGTTTATCATGTTGTTGTTTGTTTGTCTCCTTCCCCTTCATGCCATGCTTGGTATTGTAACTTTTAATAAACATGTGGTAGTAGTAGTAGTTTAATAGATACCTTCATGCATTTATTCTGCCATGTTCATAATGTTGGTGTGTATATCAGGAGTCGTTAACACAAGTGCGTAATTCATTTTTGAGAAAACTAGATCATAAGGGTATTAGAAATGGGTCTTCAGTGAACAGATGCCAACTCCAGACCCATAGAGTCAAAGCTAGTGAACCGATATTTCCTTTAACCCCCCGAGAACTGCCACATATGATACAGTCTATTTGATTGGTTCATTCAAGGACATACATTGAGATAACCCTCGGGAAAAACCAATCAAAATAGTTGCTTTTCTATTAACTGCTTCTGTAAAAATTAACAAAAATGGAGGTAGTCTTTGTGTCACAGACACCTACCAGTATACATGTTGTTTTTTTTTAATTTCTTTTTCCTGACCGGAATCATTCTGCTGTGTTGCGTTTTCATAGCTCTTGCTTGCTAGCGGGCCATGGGTCCGAAGACTCTGCAAACGCCGCCGACCTCCTCAATCAGTACAGGGCAGAGATTGCCCAGAACTCCATGCAAGAGAGCGTTACCAGGCACTAGCCCGACCTTAACAACGGCAGAATCAAACTGGCCACCGGGGGGATGACACAGGCACTCAGTAAGTCAGATTCCACTCTTACCATGGCAAGTTTTTTTTGGCTTATTTCAAAAGGCCACAAGTTTTGAATCCATTCTCAATGCAGTCGGTGATCTATTTGTGGATCTGTTCATTTCTACTCTCTATATCTTTCACTCTATTTGGCAAGTTATGTTTGATGTATTGTAACCGGTGGAAAATACACCGTGTAGTATTTTACGATTCGACGGCACTTTGTTGACTTTTTGCCTGGCACTCTGTGTTGGAGATTCTGAAATTTGCCGGTTTTTTATAAATAAAAACATTCCCTGACTTGTCAAATATTTTTCATGGAAAGATATGTTACCTAAAAGTTAATCAAAATCAAAATTTTCTTAGTTTTATATCTTAAAAAGAAAATTTTAGAGCATTTTAACCGTCACATACAAACAAAAAACAGTACTTCGTTGGACAGGTATACAAGTGAATTATAAATGTGATCTGTTCATATATGTGCATTTTTGTGTTAGGTCTGCTCAAGTGTTATAATTTGTAGTTGGTCTTTGATAGAATGTAGTTGAGTTGATGTTATCATTTCAGTCACAAGTGATGCTCTCTGAATGACCGGAGTGTTTGAGTGTGATTTGTTTAAATTTTCCCCCACAGGCACAAGCGCAAGCATATTAGCATTTGCTACCAGTCTTAAATCATTCTGGCACCTTAGGATACGGCGGCATCAGTGCCCATGCCTACTTTAACACTTGCCTGAGGTCACGCAGGGGTTTTGCCTGGCATGGCAGTGCCTTCTACTGGCCCGCACAGCCGTTGGCATCAGTACGTCACGCAGGATCTGAGGAACCACCTAGTATATAAACTGTTAAGTTTTAAGTTGATGACGTTTGGATTGAGCGCATGAAATATTGTTGCAAAGGACCTACTGACCACAGAAATAAACCGTGAATGATGGATAAATTGGATTGCAAGCAAAACTAGTTGACATTACAACATATTCGTATAAGGACCTTAACCTGCCAGCAGGTCTGGAAGTATGTGTTGAGACCATTGTAAGCGTATCTGCATTGCCAATGATGGTCAACCAAACTTTTATTAATGCAAATAGGTATAAACATCTTAATCAATTATACACTCAGCACGTCATTTTGCAGATACAGGCAGCAAATCAGTTGGAACATTAACAAATAATGTAATGAAAGCGAAGGGATTAAAATGCCAATTGCCACTCATTAGTACTGTGTAAGGTGCTTTCGAACGTGTGGGTGTTTGTGAAGAGGAATTGGTTGGTTTTGAATTTCATGGGTAACTTATATTTTAAAATACTGTTTTTTATCACAAATTCTGAAATCTCAGGCGCGTGTGCATTTGATTGTCCCATTTTCTCGCAGAAGAAATACGCAATTATTTACCTTTAATCAACACAGAAACTGAAATGGACCGTAACACTTGATATACATAGTGTCATGGTCAGAAAGAGTTGCATATGATTTGTTATAATTGGGCATTTTGTTGTGAAATAATCTAACAGTATAAATGTTTTATTGCATTCAAGTATTTCAAATTCATCTAGAGTTTGTGAAAAAAAAATAAAAATACATCGCAAAGCCCGTGCTCCGTCTCAAACAACAATACCAAAATCTGAAACAAAACGCCACTTGAAGAATAAAAAAATCAAGGCAAAGTAAATACATGTGTATCAGTCCTTAAGCTAGGCCCCGGGAGAAACACAATTTGATTTAAAAATACAAAAAAAAAACCCACCCCCAATTTATGTGTCCTCGCGAAGCAAGCGGCACATATGAATTGCTTTGATAGGGTGTCTGTGTCTCATCTGTATGTGGGTAAAAATGTTGACACAAAATGTTAACCATACTCAAAAAATAAATCGGGCTGTGCAACCCAAATAGCAAAGATTGTGGCATAGAAACTGCAATGCCAAAACATGCCAAAAAACATGGAGTGTTAGAGTATAAATTCCCTTAGGCACCATCAGAAAATATCTGCTCTTCTCATACTCCTGGCTCAGAATTTCTTGGACATGTCTATAATTGCTATGAACTGGTGTTGACATAACATGGACGTTGTGCCGTTTTGGTGGGGAGCGAACGTACATTGTATATTGTCCCAAGAAAATTGTGAGCGTAGAGTAGAAAATACTGATGCGGCGTAAAGGTAAGTACAACGCAGAAAAGTGTAGCTCAGTTGGGTAAGTTTACGTAATTTCTTAAAGGTGGGTGATTCCGATCAGGTCCAACTTTTTCGTTATGTTTCTTCCCCTCACTGGAAGCAGACACAAACAAATACTGATTACAAACCTGGGAGTTAACAGTCCAGCTGTCTGGATAGTAGAAGCCAAAACGTGTAATAATTGGCCATAGGACGGTTGGGTCACTGGGGTCAATACATGTAGGCCTTTAAAAAAATTGTTTGATTGGCCTCACCCGAACGACCATTATTTTTACCGCAGACCCTAAATTCTTTTTATTTGCAAAATGCAAAAACAGGAATTAATGCCGTCATATTCAAAATGACACATAAAAAGATGTGTTACAGAAAAGTGATGCCAATCAAACAATTTTTTTTTAGACCTTATGAGACAAACATTTTTTGGGGGGGGGGCTTAAAATATTACTGGCGGTTTAATAAGAAAAATAAAACGTTCATTTTTGATTGAGTAAAGTAGGGGGGTGGCGGGGTGAGGGTATTGATCAGATCATCACCTTTAAGCAGGTAATGGTGGAAAGTATCCCCAGTAACTGTAATATTGCAATGCTCTTGAATTGTATTGCTCTCATCTTGATTTCAGAACCACTTAAATTATTGAAACTCAATATCAGATCCTTAGGATAACCTTCTAAATATTAACAAAAGAAAGAAATTTATTTAACACTCCAATATTTGTTTTGCTTGGTAATGGATGTGTAGTTAAATAGGCCAGTTTTATCTCTATTTGAGGATAGTCTTGGATCAGTAGTTTGAGTTGTTCGGGCCGGTTTCCAGGAATTTGAAAAACGTCAAAATTACGGGGGGTGAAGGATGAAAACCTGTCCAAAATTGCTGATTTTGCAAGGTTTGGCAGATTTACCGGGAGACGCTTGCCCATCCCTAGATCCGCGGCTGGTTGTGTAAAATCACAAAGTTGGTTGTGTGTGTGTGGTTCATAAACCGAGCTTTGTATTGGTTTTATGCTTCACTAAGCAGGATGTAAAAACGTAAACAGGTAAAGGAAGTGCCGTATACTCTGGGTGAAGTGCACAAGTGGGTGGTCCCCCAAGGTGCGGCAATTTACGTGCGACTGCTCTTGATTTCAGCAATTTCAGGAATATCAGTATTCAATTAGTGCAAAACAAATTAAGGTGGATTATCGGCTATGGCTTCATACAAAGATCCTGTTGAAATTCTTCATGAACTGTTTGTATTAGTGAAAGAAACAGGTGTGCCAAATTTTAAATTTATCAAAAGGACATTTTAGAGATATGTCATAATGCGTTTCAAAAAATTCACATAGACTTTGTACAGGGGCTGATTTTGACATAATAGAAAAAAATACAAAATGGGGCAATTTGTGATGAAAACATACCATTATTTCAAGATTATTTCTTAAGAGTAATTGATGAGATATAATTATGGTTTTTCATGGTTTAAAAGAATATTCAAAAATTCCTACCATTTTTTTATTTTTCTGTGTGTGCCATCAAAACAAAGAACAGTGTTTCAACAAAACACTTTTGTTAATATTTCTTAGAAATACTGAAGTATCACTTTTCATAAACTTCCCTTGGTGATGGACTAATATGAAAGGAAATCAAATTTAGACAAATTTCAGTTAGATTTTGCAGATTGAATGTTTCTATTTGAAATAATAGGCATTTTTAATTCTCCCTAAAATCATTTTTCTAAGAATTAAAACATTGATTAAAAAAAGCCAAACGTGAGATTTTTAGGTATTTGGTTTTATATAACATCCCTAAAGTTTCAGCTTAAAAGCACTTCCATTTAGGCTGGGAAAATATTTAGTGAAAGTTAGGGAATTTAAAAAAAAAACAAAATAATAAAAACAACCTAAAACAAATAAGCAGTCTTGTGAAAACTGCAAAAAATGTGGAGGAGAGTTCAATTCCTTATTCATATTTCAGTTTGGACTGAATTGATTCAGGGGATTTGATTTCATGGTCAATTTTCTGTAAGACCATGTTCTCCGATGATCCTACCTTAACTCTAATGAATAATCTAGTAGTGATAGATGTCTTTAACTTAATCTTAAGGCTACAAACTTGTAAATCATGAGTCGGGGGGGCAAGAAAATTATGAGCAACCGATGATGTATTTGTGTAGAGGTTGCAAATGGAATATGCGAAAACACATGGAGCAATTCACTATACTTTGTTCGGTCTCGAGGTCGGGAGGTGACGTCATGACGCGACTTTGCATACGGTCTAGCGTTTGGATTGCGCCGACCTTTGTTTTGTGCGTAACTGATGCAATTCCCCAAGGTTGACGCGTGCTTTTCAGGTGTAAAAACCTAAAACACGCGGCAGGCAGTACACACCCCCCAAACGCGAGATCGAACAGAGGATAGTACAGGCACCTTGACTCAAGCATGATGATATTTGTTCCTAGGTTGAATTAGCTCCTGAAGTGCAAACAAGATAAGCACAATGTAAATCCAGTAATTCTGTTGAGAACTAGTCACAGAAGGGTCTTGTTTGCGTGTGGCAGGGATATGTGTATCCTGTGTAATGTGGGTGCTTGGGGGTGTGTGTGTGTCGTGCTCTTATGTGTGCAAATATGCATGATACGAGTGCAAGATGGAGCTTGTTTATTAATTTGCTTGAAATATACCTTGCAGAATGTGCCACCATAGAAAAAAAAAAGACCCTAACCCCGAGCCGTCTTTACAATAGTGCAGTTGATCGCTGATGAACTGCACTTTTTAACCAATGAAGTGTTCGCACTCTCTGTTCTAGTGTGCAAGCAACTTCCCATCCCCCGATGCCAACGGCGAGAGACAGACGCATGGGCAATTTGGTGGCCTATGCCCGCAAGGTGGAAAAAGAACATGTACGAGGCAGGCTAGCAGTAGGGTAAGTGGTATTGTGCTGTTACATTTGGGATGACTCCCATGCAGTCCTAGAGTACAAAAGACGGTGGCCTAAACTTGGAATAAATTGATGCTTTGGCAATACTTGGAGTCTACAAATATTACCATTACCAAGAATTTTCATGGAACCACTGAAGCTACATTGGTATGATTTGGAAAAATGATTTATTCTGGCTCAGTGTGTAATTCATACTGTGTAAATGTTATTATCATGTTGGATATGTCCCCTGGAATAGCTTCTTTCCTTTCCCTGTGTCTTTATTTTGATCAAGATTGCAAGGTTTTGTCTGGAAATGCATGTATACATTTGTGACCATTACTCCACTTGGGCGAAAATTAAAGAAATTTTTGATAAATGTCTTAATTTCCTGTGAAACAATTGTCCATAACATCCATAGGCTGGTTCTGCTCTACAAGATGTTAAGCACAAATTTAAGTGTTACCCGCTCAGGGAAAAACTCATATGGCCTACTTTCATTTCAATCCCTCACAATTAAATTATAGGGATAATGGTGTGTAATGGTTGGCAGTTATGATCTTCAGCTGTTTAGGAGCATTTCCTGGAAACTCAAATCCGGGTCAGAGTTTCAATCTGTACAGTTAAATATTTCAAATCTTCAATTTTTTTGGTAGCGGATTGTACGAAGGGCAACTCAACTGTTTTTCTTCTTTTTGTTAGAATTATCATATAAGATCCAAAGAAAATTGGAGTAGTTAGTAGTTGGTTTCACTGACTGTAACCATTAGAATTTTGGCTAATTTTGTAATTGAAAAAGAAACCCTTGCCCGATGACATTGTAAATTGACCCGATGTAGCCTTGTAAAACTGATTTCAATGAAAAAATCAATTATGAGGCTAATATGTTATTGTCTATTTCGAAATTTTCAGATGAATACTACCATCTTCTTGCTGAAAAAATCTACAAAATCCAAAGGACTTAAGAGAACTTCAAAGAAGTACAGAGCAAAAGTCCTCCAGGGGTGCCGGTCGCTCTGGAGATGCAAACGCAGTATCGAGTGCACCCCCGACAATGCCGACCATGGCCACTGCAGCTCAGTTATTACAGGGGCACGCCAGGGAGTTCCCATGCCCACTCAAATGAGTAGATAAATAAAGGTAGTGAAAATCTTGGGTGTTCAGTTAAAATATTGGAAGTGAGGGGTACATCAGTGTTGACTGAGATTTAAGGGGTTCCCAAAAGATAAGTTGTTCCCCCCTAAAATTTGAGGACATTTTGTTGCATAACTTCACTTAGACTGGATGTTTAGGAAAATGTTTAAAAAGTGTTAAGAGCGGAAACTTGGCTCTGCCACAAAATCGTTGCTTTTCAAAAACACTTTGTATCACACACACACTCCGCCTTTTTTCCAAAAAAGATGTTTTCAGAAAAATGCACTTAACCCCGAAAAAAAGTTATTCAAAGTTCTAAAGTCAGATAATTAATCCTTTGCCAACAATTAATTCTCGTTCCCGTTCTTTATTGCGGTCAGAATTAAATAAGTAAACATGTGATGCAGTCCAAACAATAAAACCAAATACAGGAAACAAACTAAGAGATTGAAAGCTTTACCTTCATCATGTCATCGAATAAAGTAATTTTTCTTTGCACATTGCTCTTTTGTATGATGAAAGAGGTAATGTTTGACTTGCCTGTTTCCAATCAAAATAAAGCTTAATTGTTTTGACATCCGGGTGAGACTCAATAGTCACGGTTTCCTCATCGCACTGAGACATCATTGTTAGTGTTTACACATGCTGTTTACCAATTTGCTGATGTCTGTTGATGTGAGTTCATGCTCGCTGATAATTCCACCACGTTAAGCCAGAGTAGCGTTCTCCTTTATGTGTCGATCTGCTTATTTCACCTGGTGTTTGGCTTACAACACAAATCTCATCTCATTATTTTTGACCTGCATATGTGCCTGTTTGTTTATTATTTTTGGCCATGCTTAATGTTTTAAGCTTCTTTACTTCAGACCGCAATGTATATAAGAAAGAAAATGAAATCGTTGTTTGTAAATGTATAATTCTTTACTTCAGAGGTCCTTTAGATACGGTCAAGTTCCACACTTTTTTCTGAACAACAGTTTTGGAAAAAGGGAACGTGTGTGTTGAATGCCAGAAGTGTTTTTTTGAAAAGCAACGACTTTTGTGGCAGAGCCAATGTTTTTCCTTTACAACCTTTTAAAATTTTCTAAACATCCATTTCTAAGTGAAGTGTATGGCAACGAAATGTCCTCGAATTTTCGGGGGTGAGACCTTATCTTTTGGGAACCCTGTTAGTTTGATTATTTGGCTGTGTTTGTGCAGCAAAAACATCTTGTGCATACTTCTGCCTTGTCTCAGAGTGTGAAAATGCCTTCACAACTCCCAAATCATAATGCTTTATTTTTGTTAGACTCCATTCGCCTTAAGGTCCAGGGTCTGATTGCTAATAGCACTTGTCCCCAGGGCACCAGAGTTGACCAGAATGGTCACAATTTGGTATCACAGAAGAGAGCTACTATTTTTCTAACTATTTTTCTCCTTTACCCTGTGGAAATCTTAGGGCTAAAGGATGTTTGAAGTGTTCTAGCAAAAATCATGCCCCATTGGTTGACCATATTAATTTTTTAAACAGACACTCCTCTATGGGATTACAAAATCATTTTTTAGCTCTCACTTCACTCACTTCAAACGGTTGAAATATCGTGCGTAAACTTACAGATGGGGTTTTGGAGTGGGCCATGCTATCAAAGATGAAAAATGTGTAGACTTAAATGGGTCATCCCCCTTTAAGTGTGGTCTACACATGTCGCAAAAGAGATTCCACTATGGACACATGAAAAATGTGGATTGATAAACAGCCAGTGTCCTACTCCCACAATCATCACTCATGCTAGTGATCCTTTTACTGACACACACAATTTAGGCATGTCTAAAAATAAAGATTGTAACACACATAATAGTATCCAGAATTTTTAGCTAGGCAAGTAAACTCGAGTTTGCACACAGTTTATGACTCATCGGAAAGATTCTGAATAATGACCCTTCCAAATATTGAAAATCATAAAGGTGCGTTCTTTCAACTACACCAGGAAAGGTCACTGAAGTAAACTGTATTTTCAAAATTATTGAGGGGTTTAGTAAAAAAAATAAATCAAGCCCCAAAAAAAACCACTACCCTTGTCCAAGCATGCATGCATCTTTTCTGCCTTGTCAAATTATGCAGTAAACTTGTAATTCTATCTGACTGTACCTAATCAATTCTTAAGCTTGTACGAGTTCAATGTGTGCATGCTCAAATATATTTCTTTCCTTGGAAAGAGCAGACAATTCTATTTAATTTGCAATGGAATTGATGTAAAGCATATCACTAAATACAATATTAAAAAAGTTATTGTGGTATTAAAATGAAACATAAATGATAAATTCCTGATATTAAAGTAAAGCAGAAGATTATAAACGAACTGTGTTATTTACAAAAAAAAGCTTACTAAGTCTTTTAACAATTTTCTTTCGAATTAATTTGCAGATGGGCCAATTCAGCCTACCAGCCACCCAGGGACAATACCAACACCGCAGCTACCAACGACAACTCCCAACACATCGCAAGCCAACACTAACCCATTTGCTTCTTTCCCACCTCCACCAATTAGTACGGCAGCAACTAATAAACTGCCTGTCAGTGTGGCCACCTCTCTTGCCACTGGGCTAGCGCAACAGGCTAAAGTGTCCAGCCAACTGCCAGGACCGCCCACCACCCAGGCACCACTGCAATCAAATGCTCTTAGTTCGCAGGTATGTACCTTGGAGTTATTATATTCATAGGTGTACGCCCACGGTTATTGTTAATTGTTGTTGATCATGTGGGAGGAACAGTATCTAAGATAACTTCTTGGAATTAGACATTTGTTCAACCTGAAGGCATATTCCATGATCTTGATAGATTTTGTTTTGTGCTTGTAACACATCTGTTCTATTCATAATGCCCTGATTGATGTACAGATAGAAATGATCAAACTCGCCCTGTTTGAAGTTAAACTTGCCTTTTAAGTACACAGCAAATTCATCAAATAAGGATCAGTATTTATATTTGATATTTTAAAATAATAGGGTCTTTAGAATTCATCAGCCAATAGAAAGCATTGAATAAACGTGTAAAGCTTAACTCACTTCAAAGGATAATAAGAAAATAGTCAGCTACTGGGTCAAGACTTGGCTGGCCAAGAAATGACTGCCTACACACTTAAGGTATGTTCACACTTCCACTGCACTGCAGTGCAGTGAGTTGCATTGCCCAAATAGCATTCTCTGCCCAAGATGCTACAGTGCAGTACTGCAACAAAGTTAAATTGGTTTTAACATGCACTGCAGTGGGTTGCATCAAGTTGCAGTAGAAAGTGATTGATATATCGGCACTGCAGTGCACAGTGGAGTAGAAAAAAAAAAAAAACCGGAAACTAAGTCATCTATTGCTTATTATATCAATATAATCCAACAAACACTATTTATAGCCAGAGGACTACTGGTTTGAGAATCAACTTGTTCAACCTGCTGTGCACATTAATGTGCATAAATTGTACCTGCAAAGATACACTCTAATACCAACTGCAGTGGAGTTGGACTAAAGGTAGTAACCAGGGAAATTTAGACTACTCTATGTCAAGATTTGCGGCCTTCCTTGCCGCCTTGCCTCGCTGTCCAGGCTATATTCCACCAAAATTGTTACCACCACCCGATATGATCAGGTCTGTTTTTTTTCTAAATGAACATGCTAGCATGCACTCGCTTTCGAATGTTCACTGCGAAATCTTTTGGGAAGACAGCTATGAACTTGTGGGCGGTTAAGGTGTTAATAACTTCTGTATATTTACTCAACAGCCAGCCAGTCAGTAAAAAATGATGATTCTAAGGTCTGCAATCTGTGTCAGCCCTTTCCTTTGTGGTCATCTTGGAACTAATTTTGGTTATTGTTATTTATATTTCAGGCATCAACGACTGTTACTACCACCACAAGTAGCCAAGCAACAACTGCAGCAACAGCAGCGGCAGCAGCAGCGGCGGCAGCAGCTGCCGCTGCTGCTGCAGCAGCAAAGAGTTCCCAAGAACAGCAACAGCAAGCGGCTGCGGCGGCAGCAGCGGCGGTGGCAGCATCTTCATCGGTGTCGATGGCCACAACAACAGTAACGATGACTACCACTCAAGCTAGCCAATCTAGTAATGGTACAGCAGGTTATGGAAAGGTATTGAAATTTCATTCAACAATAATTAGTATTATATGGGGCATTATCGTACCACTAAGGAGAGATCAAAGGATATCGCCTACCGGATATATATATATATTCGTATCCGGCAGTAAGCGCGTATTCAGCGCGTACTACGCATTATATTAGGTCAGTGACCGCGTACTCGCCTGATCCATTTACCGAGCGTGTATGATTGGTTTATAATTCTTTACTTACAGAAGAAAATATTTGTTTTTGATAAAGAACTGGCACATTTTGTTATTATAAATATATTTAGAATGACTTCGTGGTATGATAAATTCGTTATCGGGTTCAGTGTCGCTCTAATACGGGGAATTACCATACCGGGTTCAGCCTTCGGATTCAACCGGCTTGGGCCTTCGCGTATGATAATTCCCTGTATCGGAGCTCCGCTTCACCCGATTAACTGATAGTGTTTGGGCTGTTTGATGTGAATATCAACTCAGTGTATGTGAGATTAAATGCATGCAGATTTTTTTTTAAGTTAGTTGGTGTCATATCTTCTAACACCCAAATAAATAACAATAGTCTGCAAATTTTGTTACTTTGCCAGAGATAGTCAACATTTTCTGTTTTCTTTTCTGACAGCCCGGTAGTGAGACACCACAAGTAAAAGAGGAATTATCAATACCCACATCAGCAAGTGCAACGCCTACTCCAAATTCGCAGGTCAAGTCTGAACCAAGCTCAGCATCACAAGATAACTCAACGGGAGGAGCAGGAGGAGGAGGAGCAGGTATAGGAAAAGGCAAATGTACGCCAGCAGCGACGCCCAATGCCAACGGCCCACAGGATATTAAACAAGAACCTATGGAAGTCGGTGGCAAAATAATTAAGACGGAAAATAATGGAACTCAAATCAAGACTGAACCTGTAGCTTCTGCTGGTGGTGCTGCTGGTATTGGCAAGCAACAACCACCACAACAAAGTAAAGGGAGTGGTGCAAGTAGTCAACCCGATATGAAGCCTCCGAGTAGACCAGCTGCAAATTCAGCAGCAACTGTTGGGAAGCAGAAGCCCAGATCCAAAAAAGGTAGGCATCTGTTAACTTGTGTTGTGTGCAAGAGGGCACATAGGGGTTGCTTTGGTAGAGTGTGTGTGTGTCTATGGTAAAATGTTGACCCAACAATATCACCCCTATCATATTGCCCACTGTTTCCACATATATGCACACGTTTTCTTGCCCCACAGTTAGCCCCTCACAAGTGGGGTCAAAGGTCATTAGAAGTCATTAGAGGTCATGGCCCCAAAATAGAATTCAAAAATTGCTTGGTGTATGCACATCTATGTCGATCAATTTCTATGAAACTTGAGATACAATGCCCCCTGGTTAGTGTCTCACATGTTGGTGACTTCGTGTGACCTTTGTGGCCCCAAAAAGGTCAGAATTATAAAATTGCTTGGTGTATCCACATATGTTAATCGATTTCCGTGACACCTGGATACAATGGTCCTTGGATAGTGTCCCACATGTTGGTGACCTTGTGTGACCTTTGTCCCCAATCACAAACCTTGATGGCAGACAGCACATGTGTTCCATGAATGCCATATTTTTTTACTGATGTTGATACATTTTTTTTCAATTATTGAGGGTGGTCAAGGTGCACAGTATATCAAAAATCCCTCTACTGATTGTCCACAAAACTTTTCATTCAGTCATTCACTGTTTTTACAAAGTATAAATTGATAAAGAGATTTTGTGTGCAAAAGATGTAAGAAAAGAGCTAGAGGGTTGGTGGAACAGGTGGAAAAATTGTGTGATGAGAGAATCGGTGAAGGAGTTCTCGTACCTGGGGAACAGTGTAAATGTAAATGGTGGATGCAAGGAGGCTGTGACAGCTAGAGTAAGGTTTGGTTGAGTGAAGTTTAGGGAATGTGGAGAGTTGCTACACAGGAAAAGATTTCCTTAAGATGAAAGGAATGGTGTGTAAGAGTTGTGTGAGAACGGTGATGCTGTACGGGAGTGAGACATGGTGTCTGAGCTAAAATAAGATGGGGGTTTTGAGAAGGACGGAGAGCAATGGTGATAGTGATGTGTGGTATGATGAAGTTGATTGATAGGAAGAAGACTTTTTTTTTGATGCAGATGTTGGGTTTGGGAGAAGCAGTGGTCCGGTTGGCGAAGGCGAATGGTGTACGTTGGTATGAGCATGTGCTGAGGAGGGATGATGAGCATGTTTTAAGAAGGGCCTTTGAGTTTGGGGTTGGTGGTTCGAGGAGGGAACAACCAAAGAAGACCTGGTTGGGTTGAGAATGGAGGATGCACTGAACCCGGCAAAGTGGTGGGGGGGGGGGTAAGGGCGTCACTGTGAGTGTGAGGTAAACCCGCCGCCCTCGTTCATGGGGACAAACCCTGATTTAAAACTTTGGATTTACTACTACTGCTACTAACTACTACTAAATGTTTGTTGTTTTGTCCATAACAGTATTCAAACCTGACGAACTAAGGCAAGCCTTGATGCCTACCTTAGAGAAACTTTACCGTCAGAATCCAGAGTCCTTGCCATTCCAGCAACCAGTAGATCCCAAAATGCTGCAAATTCCAGTAAGTCACTACACCATTCTTGCATTACATTGTTAGGTTCAGTCTCATGTGATAGAGTTGGACTCATGTTTTCATTCCTTGATCAAAGTTTAAGACTGCAAGCAATACAAAATATCACAATATGCTATGTATAAACCTCACTTTCAAAGGGTGGGTAATTCCTCCGGAGAAGTTTTGAAATTTACCCACCGATACTGTGTTCTGACCGAAGTTTTGCTGATGCCTGTTCAAAAAGAGCATTCTTTATTTTGTTACGGGACTTGGTGTTGCATTTGGTAACATGCTGCGTGCTTAAAAAGAAATTGTATTATAGTATTTGTCTTCCAGAATTTTAAACGCACAGCCAATCCTGTAGTAAACAAGAGAAGATGCTTATTATTAAGTTTTGTTACCATAGTAACTTTTGTTTGGAAAAAATACAGGCTTTAAAGGTGCAACGAGAGATTTCACATATCAGGTGTACCTAAAAAAATCGAAAGCACTGATTTTTGCCCTGATGTAAAGCTTTCCATAAAACATATCCCCATCTGAAAGGATTAAGCTGAGAAATGTTTCTTTGGTACAAAAATTGTGAAATTTCTAATTTTGTATAGGAGCAAATACGAAATTCAGCCTATGTTTTATATTGAAATATAAGCAAATCAAAATCACCTTTTTCCTCTTTTTTAAGATATTTCTGTAGCCAAATACAAGGAAAGAAATCTAATGAGTGTATAATCTATTGGAAATTACTATCATGACACAATATTTGGGTGCCTCAAAATCTCTCGTTGCACCTTTAATTACTGGTTACCATAGTTTTTTTTGAAAAAAAAAGGTTTTAATTACTAAACTCTCAATAGCAATTTAAAGAGTACCGGATCTTTGTCATTTAACACCTACATATTCTCCCCCACAGGATTATTTTGACATAGTGAAGACCCCTATGGACCTTTCAACAATCAAGCGTAAACTGGACACGGGACAGTATACGGACCCCTGGCAGTACGTTGACGATGTATGGCTGATGTTTGACAATGCATGGCTGTATAATCGTAAGACATCGCGAGTCTACAAGTTACTGCACAAGTTGGCCGGGGTGTTTGAACAGGAGATTGATCCCTTCATGCAGATGCGCCAATATTGCTGTGGTAGACAAGGTAAGCAAATGCTGCATACTGGGTACTCTGAAAGGCAATATTTTGACTCAGTTCAGTTCTCTCCAAAAGGAGAGATTTTATTGAGAAACAATATATATAGGCAACCGGCCTTACAATCAATATATTAAAAGGGTTGGCACAAAAAAGCATCACTCCCATATGTTCATGCATTTGTTGGCTGCTTGCTTACCAGGGTACTGTCTCCAGATATAAGAGCGGTCAATGTGAGGCCAAGAAGGGTCTCATAGAGTGCAATAGCTGCTGTTTGAGACATCGTATCTGCCTTTATTAGGAGATTTGATTTTACTTCAGGAGTGACCAAAGACTTGGCATATAGTGGTGTGATGATAAATTCCTGACAAATGGTAGCTATTTGCACTATTGCAATTAGGAACTTTGTGCACTTACACGACAGATGCTTCTTTAATCACACGGAGACAGTTACCTTTGCGGTAAACACCGGAAAATCGGTCTCAATAGAATAGTAGTGGTACCGTCTCGGATGGGTCATGTACCTTATATGACGTCATGAATAAACAATCAAATTGCATACGACATAAATCTGTTCATAAACTTACTAGACTAATTTGTTAAAAATATATTTTGCATTTATTGTTGGAATTGAAAGTTTGCTTTGTTAATGTTTGAGGTACTCTTTTACACAAAGCTCTAAAACAAACTGCTCACCATTAACTTTTTCACAGTCTTGCAGAAAGTGTACAAACACAAAAAGACCCAATTATTTATGTGGGTATGTAGTTAACAATATTGATGTGTTATCACATTTTTTCTTTGTCACAGTATTGTGTTTCACCACAAGTACTTGCTGCGCGGAAACAACTGTGTACAATCCCTAGAGATGCTCCGTACTGGAGCTACAAAATAGGTAAGCGAATGTTTGTTCGTTTTTTTTTTTTTTTTAAATCTAGGAAGAAATAAAAATTGGTCAAATGTTTCGATTAATGTAGTCAATTGATAATGAGATGATTATGGTGCACTTCAGCAGTAGGTCAATAGGTTAACCTGGCCGACCGTCTCCAGAACAATCAGCGTGCAAAGAATACAAATCACTCAGCAATGTCGAAATGTTCAGGATGAACCAGCATGTATTGTATTCTTACTTGGATGATCTGGAGGCAAACAAAAGTACATTCAATATAATTGACTTTCTGTGAAGAGGCCCCATACTGGGATTATACTGAGGCATATTAATGCCTATTTACCTGGCAAAATAATGACCTCTTGTGATTTCAATGATTAATCGGTTATATGGGTCCAGTTTTGAAAATTTCGGATCCGAAACATGATAATCATAAAATTCAATGATTTACGCCGACAAATTTATTGGTCTTAACATTGGGCTCGACGTGTGTCTCGCCCAATATTTTGTAACACATAGCTCGCCACTAAATTTGTGCTCAATCGATCCAATTTTGATACGAATCAGGCCCATGTGACAGGCACAAATAAGTGTGGATTTTGTCTTGTTGAATTGCATACCATCTGCACTGGTACATTTTTAGTTGAGACCATCCTTTTTCATTTTATAGAGCAATTAAACATAAAAACTGATGAATATTATTTGTCCACAGAGACAATACCATTTAGGTTTTTTTTCTTCAATTTTACTCTTACCCATGGTGCAAAAGTCCAGTACTCTAACACATTTTGCAATGGTTTTGAAATAGTGTGATTATACCTATATTTTGGGGTGGAAATATTTTGTCTTATTAGTTTGTGCTGATTAAACATTTTAGCAGAAGTTCATGTCAGGTTTTTGGGCTGATTTTCATTAAAACACTTGAGGGTCTTTCATGTTTTAAGTATTGAACTCTTACATGCTAATCTTATAATGGCTAACCGTACACCATTCCCTATGTACATTCAGTAATGCAGCCTCCTGTGTTCACCTTTTCAATCCTGAGATCGCATTATTAATCTTGTTCTCATGTGTATGTGATATGAGATAGTTTTGTAACGTAAAAGCATGTGAAAGGGAAAAAAGAACACATGTGACTCAGTAAGCAAACCCATGTATATATGTATACCAAAAGTACCAGTTACAATTTTTTTTTTTAAAAGTACAGCTCTTGCTCGATATTTGTAAAAAAAATTGGAGCAAATTGAGAATAGGAAAAATAATATGACGAAAATTGGGCTATCTCCAATTCATCATGAAACATCCTTTCTGGCCATAAATCTATTTCCGTTCTTTTATCGGGTCACATTGATCTTGTACATAGTTTTTGTAAGTGCATGATGCATGGCAGTATGTTGGCCTGTCAGAACATGTTTTGCACTAATATGCAAGGATTTAAGAGGTAAATGAGGCCTTGGGTGGAATAGCCTCCGGGTGGACTTTTTAGCAGAATTAATCTTTGCCATCTATGCCTAATCTGTAGGATATGGTGTGTACCTTTTGTTTGTTTGATATGGGATAAACAAGGCTTTGCTTTGAAATTGTTCCGCTAAATGCACTTGACATAACACTATGCATCGTGTACTTAAGCACTGGTTCAGTATCTGTGTTGTCGGGTTGTACTTGAGTTTTCTCAAGGGGATGGATTTATCATAGGAACACAAATAAACTAATAAAACTAAACCTAAACATTAAACTATAAGTTAGTTTAATGACGCCTGCTTGTTCAGTACTTAACTGCTTGAACGTTTATTAACCTTTGTGCAAAAATTAACAGGGCTTTGATAAGGTTGATGGGATTTTTTAAAGGAACACAGGAAAATTCCCATTAGGGTTACATTTTTTTCATTTTGTTTGAAAATGATGCATTAAGACTCAAAACTTTAAAACAATTACATTTTCACCACCAAAAAGTCACATATTATAGAATTGATATTTAAAATTCATCCGGTGATTTGTAGCATTTTCCCCGTAAAATTGAGCTAATACTTTCTCTGGATATAAGAGAATTATAGGATTAATTTTGGAGTAACAGGACAAAGATAAAACACCATAGCAATATTCATTTCAAGAAAGTTTAAATTTCATGATCAGTTAAAAAAATCACTCGATTGCATAAATGATCGTGCACAAGCCAAAAATATCAAATCCTTTTTGTGCATAAATACATCAGTCTCAGCTTACTTTCATTCAGTGTAGGCTATAGTTGGAGTAATAATTTCTTGGCCAAGTAACTAGGTACGCCCGCTTCCCCGCCAAAACGGCGCACCACTGGGTTGCACGTAGACACAGTTCATGAAACCAGCAACACACACGTGTGCCATGGCCAAGAAGTTTTTACTCTAAACTATAGTGCATGAATAACAATTACCAACTGAGTTTAAATGATATAGAGGGTATGTTTCGCAAACGAAACATCTGTGTCCTGTTTAATGAAGGTGATTACTGCTTAATTGCAAGATTGCTAACAATTTAAAAGCGTTGTTGAATATTCTAACTGATGTTTGGTCATATTCTGCATTAACGTAACTCTTGATGAGAAGATATGTTATGTGTGTAGCTCATAATGCTGCAAAAAAATGCTAAAAGGGAAAGGGAAAAAACAAATCAAGTTTTCTGCAAAAGGGAATGCACTTCTTTTCCAACTGAATTCAATTAAACTATCATTCATGGTATTATGGTATGTTCCACAGTGCGGTGTGGCCTTTTCAGAAAAAAAAAAATATTGATAAATGCAAAGAATTTTTATGTTGACAGTTTTATTTGTACACACCTGGCCTCCACAGCTGACTGAACCACACACATTCACCGGGCGACTTCATACTCGAGCGCTTGCATTGTTCACTTCATATTGGCATTGCTTTGCACTTTTGCTTTGGACCATTCCCCTCCTTTTATCAAACTTTCATCATATCACAGGGTGCAGTGCTTATAAAATGCACAAACTCAATTTGTGTTACGTAAAGCTTTACTTTAGTGAAGGTCTGTCTTTGCCACAGCTCTACTTAACAAACTCCTTAATGCTTTTGAGGTCCACTTGTAGCTTGCTAACCTGGACCTTTTCATTTTTCTCCTTTGCATGTTTTTCTCCCTCTGCATGTTTCTCCGTTCATTCTGGGTATGTGTGTAATAACACATTTTTTGTGTGTATGTACCTGTTCATTAAATTATCATCCTCCCTTACATATACACCCCTACCCACCCGCCCTCCCACCATAAATCCCTGTGATGTGTCATTTCTCGTAACGTTGGGCCCTGAACTGCCAGTAAAAGACATATTGGCCTTGTAGTGACAGGTAAACTTCTGTGAGAAGTGCTTCAATGAAATAGAAGGCGATAGTGTCACGATAGGTGACGACCCCATGCAGCCGCAAACGTAAGTAACTCTTACCTGATTTGTTTTACTATGTTGCTTTTGTGTCGTTCTAGAGGGCAGCAATGAAAATTAACGTTTTATAGCCTGATTTTCCTGACATTAAATGAATCTTCTCAGATTCGCGTGATTGACTGATCCATTCACTTTGTCATGCTCCAATGTAATTGCCTATACATAATTTCAGTTTTAATGGGGTATCGAACAAAATTGTCAAATCTAGTTAATGGTATGACGCAACTACCCACATTTTCTGTACTACGACAGTTTCGTCATGGTAGTTGCAGCAGCTACCACCAAGAGAAGACATGGATTACCTACCCACCCAAACGTTAACTTGCGGCCAGGATAAGGATTCATTGTATTTTTGAAGCTTATTGACGGATAGTGTACACACGCGCTCTGTGCACCATTCGGTATTTTCATGGTCAAATTTTGATATTTAGATATTTTTGGCATTATATTTCAAATTATATTAAACGTTGCCAATTAGAACTTCGGAAAAGATTTTCCCAAAAATTATTAAAAAAATGCTACACCAAAGAACCCAAGTGTATAGCCTCATTTATTCACTAAAAAAATGGGCATTTGTAGTTAACGGCGGAGATGGAGTAGGTAGAGTAGCTATGTGGTAGCCCTGTGTGTTGTCTACTCAGATACTGTCTTTACACAATTCTATCTTCTCTCCACCTAGTGGGCAGATAAGACGTCTAGCCATGGGGTAGGGTATGTAGCGTAGAGCGTCACATGGATACCTAAACTGTTGTACGCGGAAAAAGCCCTGTCTTGCAGCTAATGCATCGCAACTAGCCCAGTGGGTATTGTGCAGTAGCTGCCACGGTGACACAGTGTAGCTGCCGTATAGGCACCCACGAGAGTAAGAAAACGGCCGTGTAGAGATTATGTGATGTTAATATGCCCACTCCTTTGTGGGCCACTAGCTGTGCTGGAAGGACCACTTAGGTGGTTCATATTTTATCTGTAGATGTCTGCCGACTAGCCTTTCGAACATGCTTGTGAGAGGATCATTGAAATACGGGTTGAGTAAAAAAGCATGTTGAAAGGATAGCGTCTCTGGCAGGCGTCTGCCGATGATTGAAGTATGAACCCACCATTACGGTCCAAAGTGGAATGTTATGTGTAATAAAAAATGTTGACCCCCAACATGGATTTGCTGTGGGTGGTGCAGGAAATAAAAAATGTTAAACCTAACAATTTTAATGCTCATGTCTCCACTTCTAAGCTATGTCTGGTCAGTAAATTTAATGGACATAAACCGGCGCATAGGGGCATATATGGGAGTGTTGTATGAGGTATTCTGGTAGGTGGCATTTAAAATTGATCTGATTGAGCTTAAAGTTGGAGGAAAGGGAGTGTGTTGGTCAAAGGTCCTAGGGGTCAAAGTGGTCATCGATATTTAAAATATAGTGATGGTGAAAAACAGAAAACACAAAATTGTAATTTTTAATTCTTTAATTCCGGTTTTTTTCCGTTAATTTGGGACTTTCCAGGTAGAGGAAAAGCTAAGTTATGCATGCTTTAGGAAATAGGGAAGGGGAAATGTGAGGAGAGATACTTTCTTAGAATTGTTAAATTTTCTTGTGGAGAGCATGTCAGAAGGGTGATTTTGAAGCAGAGAGTGAACAAGCTAGAAATAAAAGCAAAACTAGAAATTAACCTAGGAAAGAAAATTACCCACCGAAGTTTTAATCAAGTGTAGATGTGACATTTCTGGCCAGTTGTTTCGGCATGCATGGTGTACGAGGAGTTACAGGGTTCCAATCTGTATGTTGGCAACATATTTACAGGGCGAAGTAAAAAATAGACCCAAATAAACATGTACGCTCCAATTGTGGTATCATCGGAAAACCTATTTAATACTTTAATATTGTTGCACAGTACTATTCCCATCGGTTAGGTACAGGCTGAGATTACATTATTTTTAATCTAAGTGAGTCAGTTTATTCTCCAACCATGCTGGGAATAACCATAATCAGCTAGAAAAATTACTTACCAAAATATGTTTAAATTTTTTAAAATCCAGGTGATTAACAAAATTATTGAAGCACTTGTTATGTTACCGGACCACAGTGCAGGGAGGCACATGCCAATCCAAATTGTGTATGTCCGTCATCCGTTGTGTGTATGCGCATGAAAATGCTAGAGGGGTCATCTTTGGCAAGTTTTAGCTGCATTTTGTGGTGTTCAAACACTATCAAATTTTCTGCATTCAATAAGTAGCCCGATTTCCTTCTAAACAGTAATTGCTTTGTTGAAAGGCAATTTCAGCATTTTTTTCAACACAAACACCTTTTCGTTAATGGATCTTGCATATAATGAGCATGGTAACAGAAGGGCCATAGCGGAAATGGTAAAATAGTAGCATTCATAGAATAATGGAGTATATTTGACATTGTAAAAAATCCTGTCATTTTGCACTGGTTTGAAAGTCCAAAAACAGTAAAAATATCATTCCGTTTACGTGGAATGCCCTGAAGGCTATGCACTGTAATTGAACTCCTTAGATAGAGCGCAAAACCAACCACTTGGTTTTCAAATGACACAGCTCGGCGTATGTTTGCAGTATTAAAGCTTTTCAATGAGACCACATGTTGAGGTACAAGTTACTTGAAGGTGCAGAATTGCGTTCTTAATCAGCGGGCCTGTTTTGTCCCTGCCCGACACAAGTTCGGAAGGGGACTTAAAATGGGCTCCGTCCGCGTGTCCGTCTGTCCTTGAGAAAAATGTTAACGGGAATGTCCGTGAAAAAATGTTAAATGTTGCGTATCTTTGAAATAGTATATCGGACACACAAACTTCCTTCGCGCATGGAAAGTCCATCATAGCATGAATCGTTTTTGCAATTTGACATGTGTGATATATGCGGGTTGAGGTATGCAAATGAGCTAATAAATATGCATAATTAATGTATCGCTAAAACGGTACATCGGATATGCAAAATTCCTTGTGACATGAATGACTACCATGACATACATCTTTTTCATGAATCATAATTGGGGTCAAGGGCATATGGGCCAATTTGCTGCAAATGAGCTAATTAATATGTGTATTGTTGTATCACTAAAACGGTAAATCGGCTATGGGAAATCATTTGCAACCTGAAAGTAGTGATCGCGACATGCGCGCGGGGGACATATTTTACGCATCGCGTAAAAAAGAGTTCGCCTTGTTATGACTCGCCCTGAAGTATGTACACAAAATTAAATGGGTGTGTGTTGTGGCATTCTTGAAGTAATTACTAGGGACAAATCGAAAACACTGTCTGACCATAAATCTGGTTTTTACACATTGAATCATTTCATGGTTGTAGTCAAATTGACGGTTCGTCCGCATTCTAGCCCCCCCCCTCGTGCCGTTTCTCGATGTTTTGTGGTCACCCCGGCTGGAAATAGTCGGGCGCCGGGGAACGATCCACCAGCGCCTGCGAGCTCTCAAAACACAACCTGCCGACTCCTGGTAAATATGACAGGGTTAATGGCATGAATGTAAAATTGTAACTGGCTAGAAGTTTGTCTGTCAGTAGCTGTTCTTATATTTAGAATGCCTCCCCTTCTATCAGGGACACCTTAGTAGGACTGTATGAGGTGATACACGTATTGGTCTTTCCGTCATGTAAGCAGTCATGAAACCCAAAAACTAATCCTATCCCCTGATCCCATGCTAACCTTAATCCTTATCCTCACTGTAAAGCTTACCCTGACCTTACCCTACAGTTGGCACAAAAAGTATCTCAGGCATGTTTTTCGATCATTCTTGTGCCAAAGTCTGATAATTTTGAAATTTTCACAATCTACATTTTGTTGCCGAGGACTTGCTCTTTTATTTAAACACCTCACTTGTAAAAAATGGGTACAAAATGCTGAGATAGAAGTGCCCGAAAAGGGGAAAAACCCCCAAACCAAAAGTTGCACTTTGAAGTTTCAGTGGCATGTGCAGCAGTGGGTACTTGCCGACGCTAGTAGCGGACCAAATAAATTGCTAGAAAGCTTTACTCACTCTTCAGTCGGGAAACACTCTTTATGTAAAAATACGATACACATATTTCTTGTGTTGTACTATACAGTGACGTTGAAAAACTCCAAAAAAGTGAACTTTTGTTTATGGGGTTTTGCGTTTTCGGGTGTCCTATCTCAGCATTTTGCGTACGTTTTTACAAGAGAGGCGTTTAAAGAGTAAAACAGGCAACAAAAGATATTCGAAAACTTTCAAAATCCTTGACCTTGGCACATTACTGATCGAAAAACATGCAGAGATACTTTTTGTGCCAACTGTATACTAACTTTTATGATTTGCTACATGAGGTCACGAACCTTGTTTTGTATTAAGTACTTTTGCACAGGAAAGTAGTGTTAAACTTAGTGACACAGCATTATTCATCAAACACTTGTCATTCCAAATTCTGTTTGGAAAAGAAAGCCACACGTTTTGTGGTCCGGGACTGTGACTATTTCCAGCCAGAGGTAGTCGTCAAGTTTGATAAACAGGTCTACCTTGCTTCAGTGAACTCGGACAAAATTCTAACCTTGTTGGTGTGGGAGGTGTGGACATGTGGCCATGAATTTGGGTTTCTATTTTATAAATTGTTAGCTGGGGTACGCACTATTATTAAAGTATGGTGAAATTTGTACACAGCAAGTCAATTTGTCTGTTGCCACAAATAAATCTTGGTTATTTATAAGGATTTATATTTTTTTAAACAGACTAAATTAGCCCAGACAGTGTGGATATTTGAAGACATTCAGTAGTTTAATACTTGTGGACATAAAGTGGTTCGTTTTCAAAAACAATCATGATACAAAACTCTGGTATCTAATCTAATGAAACTAAAATGAATTTGTCTCTCCTTGGCCAGAGGGAGTCAGTTCTTTTTCAGGCCCACATTTAGTAAGTAGTGACTGAACTTCCAATGGAAACCAAGGCATATTAGTTTGTGTTAAAGGTGAAATGTGAGATTTTGATATGTAGGAGACTTCCTATAGATTAGAATCTCAAAAAGATTCTCCACCTGTATTGGTTAATTAAAGAAAAATGTCTTAAAAGTGAAAAACATAAGGTGAATGTGATTTGCATGTATGTGTCAATATAAAACGGGCTGATTACCTATTTGCTCCAATACAAATGAGAATTCAAAAATATTTACAAGTACCGATTGAAATAATTTTCAGCTTATCCTTTCCAGATGGGAAGTTTTGATGGAAAAGCTTTACATCAGTGCAAAAATCTGGACTTTCAATTGTGGGTCGCTGCCACTGATATGTGAAATTCATTGCTGCACTTGAATTGACGATAACATTGGTGTTGTGACCAAATTATGAAATGACCCTTATATCAACTTCAGCATCTACTGTGCACAACCTGTATGACCTAGCAGTCTGAGATTTTTTGGAGTTCATCCTTGAATTACAGTGGGAAGATTAAATTTTGTAATTGAGAGTTGAAGTGAAAGAGGGGGGTGGTTTGTTAGTTTTTCTTGTATTTGTATTTTACTAATTTATGTTACTAAATATGAGATATAGCAATGATTTCCTAACATTTGATAGTTACCATGTCGTAGTTGCATTAAATATGGCATGTTCATGATCAAGACCCTGAAAGTTCCCTTAAAATTTTACAATTATGAAAACATTAAAAAAAAAAAAAAAAAAAAATACAAATGATCTATAAGATTTCATTTTTTCCCCTGGCTTGAAAAGCAAGTAGGGGGATATTGACGATACGCATGTCCGTATGTATACGTGTTCTAGTTTTGTTAGGTTTTCGTTTTTTCACAGAGTACACCAGAATTGGGGGGTTTAAGGTTGCATAGGGGTTCCTTCTGTGTGGATGATGTCAAGGTTCATGGGCCAAAGTCAAAGGTCATGGACAAGGTCATGTTCCAGACTGCCACATCTTGCTAGGGGGATCACACACGTTTACTTGCTGTATTTTTATTTTCTTTTGGTGGACTAGCCAAGGTAAATCAGTGCTTAGGAAAATGTTAGTACTTGTTAATAATTTTTTTGATTTTTAGAAAACAGGTTAGATCGCCAATCTCAATCTTCTAGATAGAACTGCCCACTTCATTCTCAACAAATAAGGTGCCATATGAAAACGTTACAATTTTGATGTTAAAGTTTTTCCCTATTATGTAGCCTTTTTATTTTTTCTCAAAGTTTTTTTTTTAAAAATTAAAAATCAATAATCTAAAATTAACACTTATTAACAAAATCCAATCAGAGAATTTAGGATATTTGGTTAAAAACTACTTCCTAAAGTTTTGATACCACCGGGCTTCCCTCTGGTAGTCAATAAATTATGACTCAAAAATTTAAAAAAAAGAAAAAACGTAAGAAATGAAATAAGGAAAGATGGCAATGAAGGGGATAAGTTGGTTGCATGGTTGATTTTTTAATGTTTAAAAGTTCAGTTGGGCTAAATTCAAGTCACGTTTTGATAGTCTTCATTGCACATTGTGTCTTGCCCCAGTTTGATTGTTTCGCAGTTTTGTGGGTTTTTGTTTTTTAATTCGGGATAAGGTTTTCGTATTTTAAAACACTCAGTGCGTAGTTTGAACCAGCTCATTTCTACAAAATGTGTTGTAACAGATCCAGTTGTTTTACAGTTGGCAAAAATTATTTTTTTTTTTTTTTAGTTTACATTATTAATGAATGTGCATGCATGGTTAAGCACTGCATGGAAGTAGCAAATGTTATAGTGCATACGTAAAAAAACAGTGTTCCACAATCATGTGTAACCATGTCCTCTTAGGTAATGATAGCTAATGTTAGGTTTGTATGGTATTTTGTATTGACATAAATATCCCTATACAAATTGGTATGCCGTGCCTGAGAAAGTATTTATTCTAAGGATGGTAATATCTTGCCTTGAAGCAGTTTCCACATTGCAATGCCAAATAAGATTGCACTCACAAGACGGAAAAAAAGGTGCTCCAGGCTAAGGAAGGAAAAATCCCTAAACCATCGAACCCATAACACCCGTCTTATCCTATAGCCTGAGAAGAGAAAAAATGAAGGGAACCAAAAAGGGGGGGTGGTGCAGATTTGAATGGAGAACCCCTCAGGTTGCGGACAAGCCAATGAATTTGTGCCTCATTTTGGGTTAGTTTGATGATGAAATTGCATACAAAGGAATATCTGGGCCTCTGCTGTATGGTTTGGCAGGGTTAGGGTGATTAATACAGTGTAGAGAGAGAGATTCCCGTAAGCTTCCCACAATGCATTGCTTCCAATGGCGTTTTGTACAGGTAGTCATGTTGGGAATCGTTAGAGATGAAACATTCTTAAAATGCAGTTGTGATCAAGTACTGTTCAATTTAGTCATGTTTATCTCTAACGATTCACATCAGTAGGAAATTTTGTTTACCAAACCCCCCAACCTCCATGGAAGCAATGCATTGTGGGATGATACTGTATATCTTCTCTTGTGATAGAGTAACAAGTAATAATGGCACCTTACAGAGTTGCCATTTATGACCAATTAGCATCTTCTGCAGTGTTTTTTTACCTATATATGACTTAAAATTGAGGATTAGGAAATGCATTAAAATAATGCTGGACCATGATTGGTTTTCACGTGATATGCGATTTCAGAAAGTGTCACAATGGACATCCTAATTTACTGTGCAAGTTGGTAACAAAACAGGCCCAAGAAGTAGTATATGAGAATAAACAGAACTCTAGTATAGCAGAGGTTTACAAATGTCCATGGAGAGCTAGTGGTCCATTTCTTAGAAATTACAGGCTTTATTTCAAGCGAGACCCGTTTTGAAAAGTTTTACATTAGAAAGGTAAACAGTTTGGTTTAATTGATTCTTTGCCTGCTTATGTTGTATTTTAAGTTGCCCACATGATTCTTATTCTTCTAACATTCACTTGATGTAATTTGGATTGACAGGACTATCAAGAAAGAAACCTTTCCAAATTAAGTAACGTGCCTCGGATCCGAACACCGTAATTATTGGGGGCCAACAATACACGTACCAACACTTTGTGTCGAAAAAATATCAAAAATAGGGCAATTCCATTTTTTATCTTGCATGATGAAACAAGATACTTTCCCTGCTATGATCTTGTCTTCATATATAAGAATAAAATAATATTTTTAATCACAAAACGAAATCTATTAACGCACACAACATGCAAAAATACTGGTGCTCAGTCAAACAACTTGTCGAGCCAATACTGCCATTTTAAATTTTTTGACCCATTTTGACAAGAACTTTTTTTGTGCATAAGCTTTCTTGCATTATATTTTTTTGGGGTTGTTAAAACAGAAAATTGCCCTATTAAGAAAATACTTGCACTCCATCAAGAAATATATTAGGCTTGTCTGTTACCTCGACCCAATGTTTTAATCTATACATGGGCCATATTTATGTTATCATACCATCAATGTAGAGATCCCCTCGTTTTCATGGATATCGCCTCAATTTACTGACTAGATATATCCCGTATCAACCTCACCCTTCGGAGCGCGTCTCAATGTCTGTATCATGTCAGTTAGGAACTGCGCATGCTTGACCATGCATCATAACAAAAATCCGAAAATTTGATGTTCATTTTTGAACGTAAAGTCCTGCTCTAATTTTGGCGATTTTTAGCAAGGTTGAACCGAGTTGGGAACAAGATTTTCTTTCGCATAATCGCTCTCAACATCACTAAAAGACCTAAATAGATCAATAATTTTTGTTTGTGAATGCAGAAAAGATGATTTTTAAGGGCTTTTATTTTTCAAGATCTTGTCGCTGAACATTCGTCACCCTTGCACTCATTTAAAACAATATGCCTTCAGTCAATTTACCGTAAAATTTGCTTGTTTTGTGAATCACCCGTATAATTTCTTTTAGGCCTATGTTTGGGTGCTTATTTTGTTTCTGTTTGGGTTAAAATCGTTATAGTTGATTTTTGAGGTGACACGGATTATATCTAGTCTCGGATTCTGTATCTGGGCTCGGCCTGCGTCCCCCTCTGCCCGATCAGACTCCTCGACTAGGATATAATCCGTATCACCCCAAAACTCAACCTAATAACTAATATTATAACCTCAAGCACATTCATATTATACAAGTGTTTTATGCATCTGTGTTGTATGCTTATTTACCAGATTTGTTGAATGCCTTGAGTGTGGGAGGAAGGTGCATCAAATCTGCGTTGTACACAATGAGACCATATGGCCCGAAGGGTAAGTGATACTAAGTTTCCCTAATTAAAACAAATCCCTTTTACACATGATCATTTATTGTCCCGCCGGAACGAGTTCGTAACAGGACTATGAAATGAGCAGCGTCCCGTTCGTCCGTCCGTCTCCGTCCTTCCGTCCGTGATAACAATGTTAACCCATGTTGAACACGATTTATCTGGAGTTCTGTAAGGGCGACAATGAAGCAACTTGGTGGAAAGAAGCGGTTGGATGAGTTCTTGACCGGATTAGATTTTGGGGTGTAAAATTGCTTAATCAAGTATTCTAATTTTCATAATGATTATGAAAATGTTTTCCTGCAAGGCCTTTGTACAAGGTTTCTGGAGTTCTGTAATGCGTACTAATGTATTAACTTGGTGGAAGGAAGCGGGGCTGAAGAGTTCTCACCTAATTAGATTTTGGGCATATTCGGGCAAATTGAGTATGCAAATGAGCTAATATCAATATGCAAAAATCAGCGTAATTGCTATATTTTTCAAACGGTACCGTCGGATACTCAACATTCCTGCGCTGCATGAAAGAAGATCATTGGGCACATCGTTTTTGCCATATGAAAGTATGTTATCTGCGGCGTAGCTATGCAAATGAGCTAATTGAATATTCCATAATTGCTGTATCTCGAAACAGTATGTCGGATCTGCAAATTCCTCGCTACATGAGACTATATGCATAGGGGAGGGGGTTGGGGTGGGTTCGGGTGTTGGGGAGGGGGTGGGGTGGTTGCGGAGTGTTGAGGAGGGGGTGTTGTGTTGCGGTGTTGGGGGGGGATTTTGGTGTTGCAGGGTATTGGGGAGAGGGAAGGTGTGGGTTACTGTTGTTGGGAGGGGCATTGCATGCTGTTGGAGGGGGGGTAGGGTGTTGCTGGTTGTTGGGGGAGGGGGTAGGGTATTGCGGCGTGTTGGGAGGGAGGGGCGGTGTTTGGGAGGGGAGGCTGTTTACGGGGTATTGGTGTGGGGGTGGGGTGGGGGTTGCTCGGGGGGTTTGTGGTGTTGAGGTGGTTTTTAAGGAGGGGTGGGTGTTGGCAGGGGGTGGGGTGGTTGCCGAGTGTTGGGGGTAGGTGGGTGTTGGGGATGGGGTGGGGGTGGTTTGCGGTCGGTGTTTGGGGAGTTTGTGGGCTGTTGTGTGGGGGAATTGGGTTGTGGGGTGTGGGGACGGGGGTGGGGTTTTGCGGGGTGTTGGGGAGGGTGGGGTTTTGCTGGTAATTGGGGGAGGGGTGGGTGTTGTAGTTGCATTACTCCATGTTAGTGATACCGCGACATTTGGCGGGGACTTATTTTATGCATCGCGTAAATACGAGTTCGCCTTTGTTTGTCCATAACATGGCCAAATTATGGCAATTCCTTACCCCTCAATCACAAGTTATCCTTTTTGCCTTGCCCCTGAGCTTCTCAAGCAAGACCTATGATTTACAATAAGCTCATCCACTAAGGACACAGTTCAGTGGGTTGTACTTGTACATGCATTGACATGATGACCTTGTTTGATCTAGTTATCATATATCATACCCAAAACCAGTGGGTGTTATTTTCCTAAATCCATTGGTGAATGAAATCTACTGAACCTGTGCCAGGGGATTGAGATTATTAACTAGCTCATAGTGAGAAATCGCTATTTCTGTACGTATGTGTAATTTACGGATCATTTGGGTCGTTTTGTAATTTGTTATCTCCTTCCTGCACCTACACCTGGGCCAATGCAGCCAAACTTGATCAGAAGAACCACTGGCCCAAGGTTCATATGTGGTGTCGTCCAATTGATGTTATGAAAGGTCATGTGGGCCGATTAAAGGAGCATTCTTTGAAAATATTTCCATTTGTTTTTTCTGCCACAAATCAAACGTGCTACGATCACCAAGCTTGGGTCAGATTCATATGTACCTAGATTGATGTGTATGTTTGGGGTGGATTAAAGGGTATTCTGTCTCTTTCTCATTCGAAGTGGGCTACATGTACAAATGTTAGACATTTTCGGATCGCAATGAAAGGCAAGACACATGGTTTGGGACGCCTTGTACTCAAAAATTTCCAAATTTCTGAAGATAAAAAATTGATTATTTTTGGTAACAAATAGCTGTAGACTACTTGAAATTACAATTGTAATGTCCAAAATGTGTTTCATTGGTTTTCTATCCATTTCAACCAATTTGAATTTTGACCAAAAGTGTAAATATAGTCCTTTTGTAGAGTTCTTCATTTATAGCTAAATTACAAAAATTGTGATAAAAACTAGATTTTAAGGTGTGAGTGTATGAAATGATTAAAACCCAGTTTTAAATAATTTATGTTTATGCAGTGAGTTAAAGAGGGCCATGGTTCCAAGCACTAATACCTTGTCCCCCAAACCCCCGATTTTACCGGACGTGGTTAAAATTTTGGTATCTGGAGAAGCTACTACTTTTCTCATTTTACTGTGTTAAAGTCTTAGGGCTAAGGATGTTTGGTTTGGATGTTTACGAGCGAAAATATGCCTCATTTTTGTCGTCCAATATTATTTGCAGATACTCTATGGGATTACAAAAATCGCATTTTAGGTCGCGCATCAAAACGATTGGAAATATCGACGCGAACTTTACAAATGGGATTTTGAGGTAAGCCATTATATCAAGATGAAAACTTTCTACTTTAATAATCGAATCATCCCCTTAAAAGTATATTGTTATGCAGCATAGGGCAACTTACCATAATTTTTTTTTGCCCTTTATCCAGTTTCATAATGTATCAATGTAGAATCTAAAGGAATCAAACGCAAGAAAACAAATTCACAGGCAAAAGTAAGTTGTTTATTTGATGGTATTTGTACATTGTGTCAATGTTGTAACGATAACGCACCATGTTTGTTTATTACTGTTTAGTGAGCATATTCATCAAAACTGAGTGTTCTGAGAGGTTAGAACTCTTTAAGCATAAACACATTTTTTTGAAGAGCGCCCCCCAATTTTTTCAAAAAAAATTGAGATTTTTACACGGTGGCCATTGTGTAACTGGCTAGTAAACATACCTGTGAATGGTTAAGCTCGAAAATGTCTGTATCAACAAAACGAAGGAATTTTTGTTATTTGAATCGATCTCTCCGATAATAATTCAACCTTGCTGGAAACGGCCCTGCCGAATTTGAAATAGCGGGGAAATAGCAACATGTACGTGTCTACTCTTACCATTAGTTGTTTTTATTGTTCAGGCAGTCCATTTAGAGGTTATTTTTCTCGAGGATGGCACTATTCATCATGGATGGACATAAACGTAGCATTTCCAGCTCTGTTGCCGTTAAATCCCATCTGGGATCCCAATTCTATTACAAAATAGCTTATTTTCGATTAACACGCATTTTTTTTAGCATTCTCTTCTGCAGGTTAGTTTCTTAGACATTACCAACGTAACTGTCAAAATATCAAATTTTGAAAATTGGGGGCGCTCTAAAAAAAGTGGCCATATTGCTTTACATAAAGAGAGAATCAAATTTGTAATTCACTCTTCATTCCTCAAATTGGTAAACTGTAAGCAATTTTAACTAATTGCCTTTCATTTCC